>NNCF01127361.1:29418-42048 GCA_002313205.1 Laupala kohalensis
AAAAAAAAAAAAACACTGATCAAGATTTCAAAAACTCACGAATTTTACCAGTCTAAAATTTATTTATTTTTAAAGTTTTGAGTTTATTTTATAAGAAAGTTGCGAGATGGGGATAGAAAATTTATATTCCAGTACTAGAAGCACAACCCAAGAACATTTTGTTAGCCCAAGGATCAATAAATCATACTTTGCTAAAACATTTGTTTATCTTGGTCCAAAATACCCTACCTGTTACCTAATAACATAAACTAGAGTCAAAATTTAAAAATATTTGCAAAGAAAATTCAAAATTGGCTCAATGATTTGAACGACTTAAACTTTCTTGTTAATATTTTAACATAGCATTAACAATAGTAACTGATTACCCAAACTGCGTTCATAACTGATAAGAGTGTCAGTGTTCATTGATAATTCTATCGTAGCAGATAAGAATGCGTTGCAGTGACCGCTCGGTTCATTTGTAGTAAAGAAAAGGAAAACAGAATGGACTAATAATTATTCTGTAAAATTTTATTATTATTCCTGTTTTTTTCTTAACTTAACCACCGTTGTACTTGATGTTGCTGGTTATTAATTCCTACATTTCAACCTTTATAAAACTTGTATTATTGCAGCAAAAAAATGAATTATTATCATTAAGTCATCTCTGTACTTCTCGTCAAAACGTTATTGATATTACTATTGATAGGATTAATAAAAACAAACGACTTGAATTTTTAACGGACAATTTCGGATAAAAATTAACACTAATTCACTGCATCTCACAATTTAGAACACAATGTATAAAAACCAAGTTAAAATGTTACTTCTCTAATGCATGACATTATCAGATGTGCCAGTTCATCGCTAGCGAGTGACTTAGAAAATTGTCTGCTAAAAACTCAGGTTCATGTAATACTCATTTTCATGTAATTACTATTCACAAGATTGTAAAAATCAAAGAACATCATTCATTTATTGATATTTGTGATATTGATACCTTCTTACAAAATTTCTTTTCTTTTGCCAAATTCAGCAGAGAGAAAAATTATTTTAACTATTAGTATTGTAAATGACACTCACTGGTTGCACTACTTGCTGCCGACAACTGATCACCCGCGCTAGAACGAAACTCATCGCATCGTCGGCGGACAGCGTTCAACTGCGCGTGCTTCTATGAAAAGAGTCCCACCCCACCGTAAAATATAACTCAAGATGAGCAGGCCTTGACGTGTATGCTGTGATGAAAGATGAAAGCACGACAACAAATTGCTTGCTTCCGGAGAGTAAATTAGTTTTTTTTCCTCCACGTGGTCATACGCAGTTTGTACTGTTTTTTGACAATAAATTTATTATTATCATATTGATACCGAAATCGATATTAACCAATTATTGGTCCTTAACATATTTTTAATTTATTCACTTATGGAATATATGTTCTTATGTAATAAAAAATTTGAAATTAACGAGATTTTTTATAAATAAAATACTTTAATTACTACTCACAAGAAAAAAAACTTGGAAGGGTCCCGGGCAATTTTTAACGATGTATTTAATACATTTTATTTAAGTTTCTGTAGACATTTTATCGTCTTTGGACATTTCATCAGAAGGATTTGTTTTTGGGCGTTTTGAACGTTATAACTATGTATTAGTATACAACTATATAATATTTCAAAGTAGTTTTCTCATATGCAACGTTACGAGTACAGACATTGTCCAAACTTATGGATAGGCGCATAATTTGGAACTCCGAAACACACATAATACTCCTATTGAAGTGTTCCCAGATTGTCGATTTTCCCTGTGCGGTTAATGCACACTACGTTTTACTCCTACGCTACTCGGATGGTATGTACATTTGTTTAAATAAAATACTAGTTCGAAAAGTAATTATGGGTATTTGAAAAAGTGGTTACTTCGTGAAATAATGGTAAGCGAGGGAAAAAATTTTTTTTTTAAACTTGAAATACAGACGCAAATTATGTTTTACAACAATTCTGCCTTCGCACCTATTCTGTCTTAGTATTTGTCGGTGTTGAATGAGCCATTCAAGTAAATAAATAATTAAAGATTTTGTGATGGACGAATATTTTGTGAAATAAAGTACACGACGTTCCGACTTTTATGTTAAAGTCGTCGTGTAATTTATTTATTTATTTTAATTATATAATGGATGTTAATTGTAGTAGAAGCCATTTCAATGTTTGTCACCCATTTAAATCTCATTTAACACATTATTAAATCTCTTAAAGAGAGAACATTTTTTAATGGCAAATGCTACTATAGAGCACAATGACCCTCTATACGAATCGCTGCCTTCAGTTTGGGGGTGAGGAAGTAAACGACCAGACGGGAAGTTGGAGAGGACATTGTGACTGGACGTAATTAGTCCGATAGTGTAGGTCTTAGATTCAGTTTCCCGTCGAGTTTGATCTTCACTGGTGGGGAGATGACGTCATTAAGAGTACTCTATTGCATCAGAAGCAATGGAAATGTCATGTTGACAATCTTAATTCCAAATTAAGTAAACTGTGTTACGCATTACGATCTTAGTTAATACTATTAGTCCACATATTTCCCGTTGCGTATATTTTGCAAATGTTTACTCCCATTTACGATACGGCGTCAACTTCTGGGACAATTCCGGGCAGAGCGTCCAAACTTTCAAAATTCAGAAGAGGATAGTTCGGATAATTTGTAAATCTTACCCCCGAATCTCTTGTAAACCTTTATTCAAGGAATTAAATATTTTAACACTTTCCTGCATTTATATTTATGAAACTGTCGTGTTTGTTAAGACCGAATTACTGCAACACCACCCTTGTTTCATACAAAACAGTTTTGTTCACGAACACAATACTCGCAATAGGAATAATATTCATCGTCCGAGAGTGTCAACCGCGCTCTGNCCTAGAGTGTCAACCGCGCTCTGCCAAAAAAGGGCCGTATCATTCGGGAATCGTTCTATATAATTCCCTGCCCAAAAATATAAAATATATTATTAAATTGAATCTTTTCAAATCCACAATTAAAAGCTACCTCCTGCACCAGTGCTTCTACACTGTAAAATAATTTATTGATTTTAATAAAAATTAAAGCCGCCTTTTACTTTATCACGCCATTGTTGTAGTACTTTCAAAATATGCGACAATAATTTCAAAACTATTTTCCTGCATGCTAGTATTATGTCTTATTATTCATATAAATTTAGTTGTATATGTACTCAACCCTGGCACGGTTGTATACATTAATTCTGTAGCCCCATCCTGACCCAGGTTTTACTCCGGTTTTCCTTCGGATAGAGGCGGATTTTTTATAATGACTCGCTAGGGTATTGCCTAGAGACGGCATCAATTGATGTAATTATTAGCCAATTTAGTGTTATTCAATCAACAATACTTTCCGAGTGATTTATAGGTTGACAATAATACGTACTTGTGAAATGACTTTTCTGTCTTTAATTAAATAAATATTTGTTGGTATTATGTTAATACAATAACACGTGTCGAACTATTTTTATCGTTAGGAGTAAGTTGAAATGTGAAATCCGCCTCTGCCTTAGGACCCTTGATCGGAATTGTTGGGATGGTCCCTTGCTTGCTTCCGGAGAGTAAATTAGTTTATTGTCCTCCGCGTGGTCATACGCAGTTTGTAACTGCTTGTTTGACAATAAAGTTTATTTAAGCATTTCAGTTTCCAGTTGTTTTCATAGTGCATTGTAATCTATTCTGCAAATTTCCTTAGAACTCTTCGGCGTGCGAGAAGGACGAGTTCCGCTGTTCCGATGGATCCTGCATCCCTGTCACGAAGACATGCGACGAACACGCAGACTGCCTCGACGGAGGCGACGAACTCATTGCCTGCCCGACCATCGATGTATGTACAACAACAATTTTCAATCAATCAATCAATCAATCCCCTGACCTTTTCCCTCTTTGCGATTCTGCGTCATTTCTGGCGTTAGGGCTACCGCGCACTAGCCCGACCACGACCTGGACTTGTCGCATGCGAACTTGGACTGTTTTTACATGCGATTAAATGGAACAACGCGCACTAGGCAAAGAGCGGCACGTCAGTCGGGGTCTGGTCGTCCGACCCGAGTCGGGTGGTTTTGGTCGGGTCCGAACTCGCCTTTATTTGCATACACACACACATACACAGATAGTTATGGTGCTTCGCGCACTATCTCCCACTCCGACCTGCCCAGTAGAGACTGAACAGATGAACTAGTGCGATGTCGCTGTTACCAGAATTTGATACAGAAAGTTTCATTGCGGCAATTAAAGATAGGACCTCTTTATGAGATTTTGCGTCAGATGAATACTGTAACGAAATTGTAAAGAAACAAGTGTCTCATCAAAGCTCTTTACGGACATTCTCGTATAGTTGAAAAACTTCTCTTCATATTGACGTAGTTCGCCATAGAACGAGGCAAACTGCCCTTTCGTAGATCTAACAGATAACAAGGGACGCTTTCGCTTCCGCCGCATATACCTAAGGTATAAATGCACTACAACAACGGCATCACCGACACCCATCTTTCAACTGAAGAAATCATACACATGGTCGGCTTCTCGTCGTACGGTCCACGACCAAGATTTGTCGCGGTCGTGGACGCGTTAGTGTGCGTTCACCCTTAGGACCAACGTCAACATATCTTTAAAAACGGTTCGCATCCAGGTGGTCCAGGCGTCCTCTGCATCTTTTAGTTTCGTCTACAGCTATCACCTTTCTGGTCATGTGGTCTTCATTTGGGCGCATTACGTGTCCATACCAGCGCATACGACTCTTGTATTTCGGCGACTTTGAATGTTCGTTTCGGATTTGTCGAGTTTTGTAACCCCATCCGCCCATAGCAACATTTTCATTTCCGTAACATACGGTTTTTACACTTGATGGACAATAATTATGCGAATATTATTATAGACAGTCAATTTTTAATGTAATACTTTATTAGTATTCACTGATACATGGCCAACGCTTCGATGCTAGTTTGGCATCACCTTCAGGACCGCTAGAAATTGGTATTCAAGAGAAGAATTACAAGATAAATATTTAAGTACATAACAGTAAATAAATATTTACAAAATATTTGACGATATGTGACATTAATAAGTATAAAAATAAAATGAAAATTATTCATACAATAGTGAGTTCTAAATTTTTAAAATATATATCACGTACCTGCTATATTTTTTTTGTATTTTTATACTTATTAATGTCACATATCGTCAAATATTTTGTAAATATTTATTTACTGTTATGTACTTAAATATTTATCTTGTAATTCTTCTCTTGAATACCAATTTCTAGCGGTCCTGAAGGTGATGCCAAACTAGCATCGAAGCGTTGGCCATGTATCAGTGAATACTAATAAAGTATTACATTAAAAATTGACTGTCTATAATAATATTCGCATAATTATTGTCCATCNGAAAATTAACGTAAAGTCTTGCTTCTTATTTTGACTTTGCATGACCAGGAATATTAAAATTACTGTACTTGTCATTGAATTTATATTGCGTGTTGTGAAGTATAGTATGCATTAAAATCGTGTTTTTTTATAAAAGTAATTTAAAGTTCAATATCTTTTACAAAAGAAGAATCCAAAACAATGTACATTAAATAAAATGTGGGTTCATTTAAAGTATTCATTTTGACAATAACAAACTGACATACTACCAACATACTCATTTATATTGCAAATTTAAATTTTGTGGGATTGTACTTGAATTCGATTAGTACTGTGTCAGAGCGCCAGTATTATTCCGTAATATCAATTGTCTTGTCAATCCTCCGTGATCTTTTTTGATTTTGATTTTGTTTTTGCTTTTGCTATTATACTTTCCCTAAAAAGTATTGTATTGAAAAGAAAAATGCTTTTAAAATCTTCTGATATTTTTATTTGGTTTATCGGTAATAATATATCAAAATTTATGTAGTTCGTACAAAAACTGATAAGTCGCTTGGTAACATTTTTTGTTGACTTCTCAGTCTCAACACTATTAGCTTTCTATCGGTCTCTGTTAACTGCTGAATTTATACTACTGTTCCTCGAACCCCAATTTTATCTTTCGTAATATGGAATCAATCGTCGAGATCTTGTAGATAAAAAAATTGGTTATCAATAATTATCTCCTTGTAGTAGTAACGAACTTTGATGTCTCTTGACAGGTGTTTTATTATCCTCTTATCTGATATTTTGTTAAATATCATTTTTTCACCGATAAGATTCGAAATACCTGTCTCAGCTATCCATAAATATTTAACCGATGTCCTTGAGACCTGCTTGAAGCCTCTTTCATATTATGTGAAGCCTCTTCACATTGTCATATGCAATCTGTGGTGGATTAGATGGTCCCTGATGGACGTGTGACCTTTTAGGATATAATATTCCGTATAATTTGCAGGTTTTGTTTACAAAAAATGAATTTTGTTACTTCTCCAATTATAACGTTCTTGATCTCGTACCATTTGAGTAAGTTTTGTTAACTTTATCATTTTTGGGCTCTCCATCATTTATTTTAACCATGGATCTTTTATGGGGTTCTGATTTTCACGATTAAAACTTAAGAGTGTACCATCGCCATGACTGACCTTATTTGAGGCGTATCACTACTAAATGTATTAACTTCATTAAAACAAGTTGAGAGCTTCAAGCCATATGAATTCCTTGAAACGTGTGAAAACGTGCGAGAGGGGGAATACATGCCAAAGGATGTTGTTAGGTTGTCCCACTAACCGCTATCATTAGGACTAGTTGCAGCACACGCTTACGTAGGCTCTCTAGTTCAACAGTTGCCAACTTTATGGACCTTAAACCTCTAAATTCAGCATTAATTTCCGCGGACAACTAAGTGATTTTTCTAAAAAAGATGAACAGGTTTCTTGAATAACTTCCTCAGAAATGTCAATTTTTAGAAATATTGAATGAACCAATTTAATATAATAATAAAATGTATTTAATTAATATTGCATATCCTTATTTAATGAAACATATTTGTTAAATTAATGCTACAAAATCTTATGTGTACGTCGTCCAAGATGTGAATCTTGTTCAGCACCTGACTGGACATCAATTTCATCAAACAAATACTTTTTTAAATTTACCATTCATTTCCTGTTTCTCAAATCCGCAGAAATTTAACAATGTAATATTTATAGCACAGTATACAAATTTCTTCAACGGGACATCAGATATTGCAATTAATGACCAGATTTTTCTGCGAACTATCCAAATTTTCTATTGGACTACCAGTGGTCCGCTGACCTCTATTTTAGTGCACTCTAGTGGACAGAACCACTGACGTAGCAAGGGGAGTGTCCGGACACCCCCGAATTAAAATAAATGAATTGTGACTTCTGTTATAGTAAATTACTTAAAACATTAATCAATGTAAGATTCTAAAATAAACATTTGGTTAGAAAACTTAACATCGTACTTTTTCTAGATTCCCGTTAGGACCATTGGCGGACCAAACGGGTATTGTCGTAAATGTAATAAATAATTATACGTTTTTTCCTGAACACATAGTTTCTGTATGTGTTTTAAGGGTATTAAGATAGCTTAAAAGAGTTTTTTCAAGTATCATATTTTCAAAATATTCACGAGAAACGATTTCTAGAACCGCCTTCCTTCCCCCTCCCCCCCCCCTCCGGCCGGACTGAGGACATTCCATACCTCACATACGAGTACTCCTCGAAGAGTGTGGACACTGGACATCCTCCAAAACACATTCCTGGCTATATTTTCCTTGGACACAACATTTGGAATCGGGGACGTGACCTAAATGCTGTGCAACGTTGTCGCAGGTTCCGTGCCACGACGGCTTCCGCTGCGTGAAAGATCACAAGTGCATCCCTCTGGAGTGGGTGTGCGACGGACAAGGGGAATGCCGCGACGGCAGCGACGAAGACGAGCAGCTGTGTCTCAATTGGGTGATGCCCACGCGTCCCGCCCCTCCGCCTCCAGCCGCCCCCAGGAGAGAGATCCTCATTGATACTCCTCTCGGTAAGTGCCCCCGCATTTTTCTATAGCCCTGTTGGCTTTCGCCAAGATTAGTAATGATATGTAACCGTTGGAGTGAAAGCGCAGCGTTGTCATCTTCTATTGACGGGGGGGCGGGGGGGTTGACATAGTAATACCAATTAGTACCAATTTGTAAATCAGATGAATTGTCAAATATTTCTAACTACACACCGATTTCTCTGTTACCAGTTTTACCTAAAATTGTTGGTAAAATATAATATACAAGAATACCCAAGTTCGTGGAAAGCATAGATTCTCTCTGAAATGCAATTTAGAAAAGGTAAGGGTACCATTACAGCTCTTGTACATGTTACTGATATGATAAATATAGAAAATTGGACAAAAGTAAACTAGTCAAAAAGTTTTTCTTTATTTGGCGAAAGTCTTTGGTACTGTTGACCACAACCTATTAATTTATAATCTGGAGAAATGCGGCATCCGCGGTCCGGCATTATACTTAATAGTTTATTATTTAAATGAAAGAACTCAAGATGAAAAAATCGTTAATAGTATAAGCAGTTTAAATAATGATGCAGTAGGCGTATCACAGGGACCAATTCTTGACTAACTATTATTATTTATTTATATGAACGACGTTTTTGGCGTGTCTCCTCCGGGTCATACTTTAACTTATGCTGACGACACTATTATACTGGTTTCTGAAAATACGTGGGATGATCTGAATATTGTTCATAAATGGCTTGTTGCAAAAACTTTAACCTTAAATATTGATGAAACAATTTATATGACATTTGGGAACTAAACTGATACCATCCCAGGTAACCTAGCGTAACTCCACCCATTTTAGACCCACACTAAGGTTGCTATATCCAGCGGAAAAGCTAACTTTAAGCAGCCTCCTTGCGGCCAAATGTTAGCGATCAAGCCCTCGTACCTTCACAGTTGGCATATCAATTACATTTTGTTCTACAAATCGACTGATATGGGTGGCAGAATCCGGAAGCAAACTCACTAATAATTTTCTGGCAGAGTAAAATTCTTAGACGTTTTTTGCTGCGAGAGTAAGAGTCCACAATTTCGCAATACTGGCATTTGCTCCTCGACTTTCACGCGGTCTTTAGGCTCCTCACTCATAACTATTCTTTAGCCATAAATTCTATAAAATGACATATCTGCGCCGCTAAGTAGATCATTAAATACACCCCCTTAAAAATAGAACAAATATAGTTGCTGATTATTGCTAAAACTATATAATATTTAAACACTTTTACTTTCAATGGTAATAATAGATTTGTTGTTTAACAATTACTGTTAAAGAATTGATAACATATTTGGGATTAAGAAATGTTAAATCCTCGTGTATCTTTGGGCCTTTGATCAGAATTGATAGGATGATTCTTTGTTTGGTTCCGGAGAAAATTTATCTGTTATCTTCCAAGTGGTTGTGGGGAGTTTTAATATCTTTTTTCTAGAAAATTATTTGTATATCTCACATTCTGTGTGCGATTTTTAGATACAGAATTTTACTTTTCTGTTAAACTGAGAAATCATACTCGTACATCAATATCTTTGTACACCCGTGTTAAGTTATTAACAGCCAAGACTGATTTTGGTCGTGTCTGTTAAAGTTCACGGGGTCCTAAGAGAGTGGCTTCGAAACCCGCGTTTGCTTCACTTTAACAGGTTGCATAAATTCATTGGTGTAACTTGGAGCGTGTTCTGGGGTGCGCCCGGGACCTAGACAACGAGGATATAGGAACATTTTTATCTGAGTGATCTCACGCATTACCATGTAATTTAGTAGTACTATTTACAACTGATTGTCTCTCATTTTTCTGATTACGAGAAACGTTAAAGAAATATTTGAATCCGCCTCTGCCTTAGGGCCCTTGCTTGCTTCCGGAGAGTAAATTACTTTATTGTCCTCCACATGGTCATACGCAGTTTGTAACCTTCTTTTGGCAATAACTTTATTATTATAAATAAGGTTCATTTGAGTCAGAAATAATTCCATGAATTTGTTCTTAAACTTCTGGGTTGCAAATTTCTGGAGTGGGCATCAGAACTGTCTGGGGAGGGTTCGCCCCCCCCCCCTAAGAGCTACGCCAGTGCATGGATTGGACTTTAACACACTCACAAACCGGGTTTTCCGAATAACTCAACTTCATCTTTTAGGACTAGATACAAGTATAATGACTTCAAAATCGGCTATCCCTGTTACAGAATAGTGTCATGCCCACTGTATCGGTATCTCTTGATGTCCTAGTGGTAAATTACATCCAGCGCTGCTCTCCTAACAACGAATTTATTTTCTAGCCACAGAAGCTGTTGGAGATCCTTGTTCACGCATGTCTCCAGAACAACAAAGGATATGCAGAGAAGATCAAGTGCAGTTAATGAAGGTGAGCTACTTTTATTCACAATATTTCGTCTTTATAATTACAATTCGCTTTCCCAGTTAAAATATTAAGTTTTTTTGTTACTATATTTTGTTATAATTAATATCAGACTTCCAGCACAATGCTTAACAAAAACCTCTTACCTCGGCTACCCTCAACACTTATCTCGGTTCCCTCAACATTGACTTTGGATTTTCACAAGTATTTCAGAAGTCACATCTAACACAATTAATACAATACAACATTAAATCATAATCGAATAATTAGTTGGCGGCGTTTTTACTATAGGTGTAAGTTATTTGTATCACGAGTACCATAAATGCCTGCTTGGGAGTTAGTCAAAATGAAAATATCTAATTTGTAACGGAAGTAATTGTTGTAAGCAGATGTTTGTTATAATAATTTCCAGCTCTCGTTTACTACAAAATTATGTACTAAGATAAAGTATCATTTCATTCGCATTGCGTTTCAGCACCGATAACTTGACGTTGGAGACTAATTATTTGTTTGTGAGGTATTGCGGGTAGCATAACTTAAAAAAATTTAACGTACTTGTTTTTATAGATTTTTTTACATTAACAGTGTTTCAATTATGAGCACAAAATTATATATTAATAAATTTTATCAAATTTTCAGTTTTCATAAACGTCTAGTCAGCATCGTCCAACTAAGAGATATTTGTTTCATGGATTTGTTCCACAAATTTTTATGTGGTACAAAATTAGTACAACATTATAATATAATTTTCCAATCTTTTCTCGGTATGGGTGCCGCTGACTACACGCAGGTCAATTATGTGAAACTTGAAATGGCGCTGTAGTTCAACATTTACCATTTTGTACTAAGCTAGTAGAACTACCAGACATTGCCCGGGATTTGAAAAGAAACTTACTGGACATTCAAAATTATAAAACAATTCACAAATAAAACAAAAATAAAAAAATGTATGTTTATTTCTCTTGGTATTCCAGAGAAAAATAGATACTTCGAATTAAATATATTTACCCTACACAGCGTATTAAAACGTCTGTCACCTGGCCTAGATTTTTTTAACCTCTACGCAACAATGAATATAACTTGCGAGTGAGTGAAACATTGTTGATTCTTATAAAATACACATCAACATGAAAATGATTCTACACTATAGAGTAAAATATCGAAAATTCAAAAATCCCGTTTCTAGATATTAAAATTAGCAATGTTGATGTACAAAAATTAAGTTTATATCTCAATCGGTTCGTGACATATACCGAAAAGAAAACCGGAAACTAAAGAGGAATGAAAATGGGTGATGGGGGTGGATTTTCGAAATCTCAAGAAGACAGTGCTCTTCTTAGTGTTTTGAAGGTCATGAATGCAAATTTTCATAACGCACGGATTAAAACTGTAGATTTGTATAGAAGACGAAGAACAAACGCACGCACTTCTTTACAAAGAGAGATTGCCCATACGTCACTACTTGTTTGTTGGGTCTTGTTTTGAACATTCCTCCGTATCTTAGAATACGGCACTACCGCAATCCCATTTCACTTTCTTCTTAAGCGCTCTCTAATGACCTGGACGTTGCCGAGCCCTAAAACCCCAAATAAAAATATTTTTTTCTTTACTGGTGAACTCGCAATGTCGCTTGCTTCTGGCATAGAATTATAAGTATGCATTAGAAGTCCGGAGGGGAAAAGATGTCTCAGTCTCTCTTGCACACCGTCTTAGGTGGGGGAACTAAATTTCCCTCACTGACTGCTTACTGCTGTTCACAAGTTGCGCACTAACACCTTACTTTCACCAAACGGATGTACGAGCGAGAGGACGACACCTCTCAGTACCTTCTGTCTCATGTTATCGAGGACAACCTGTAGCGGAGACGGTTGCCTCTATTTATATTTTACTCTGTGCCTTCAGGTGGAAGAACTGCAGCTCAGACAGCGCGCGGCGCGGGAAGAACTGGAAGTCGCACAACAAGAACTGGCTGCGGCCAAAAAGCTTGCGGAGGAGCAACTGACTGCCGCACAGCTGCGACGACAAGCAGCTGGGGAACTTCTGAAACAACAACAAGAACTCTTCAATATCAAGCTGCAGGTAAGCGTTAACTAATAATTTCTCCACATTCTTGTATTTTCCAATGGTATGAGAGGGAACAGTAATGTGTAAAAGAAGTTAATGAGAGATTTAATTTACCAATAAATTGTATTCCATATGATTACGGATGATGTATGCAGTGGCGGACCTATGGGGACGACGACTAAGGGGGCTATAGTCCCC
>NNCF01127361.1:42148-65634 GCA_002313205.1 Laupala kohalensis
ATAATAAAACTAATAATACTATATAAATAACTTTAATAAATAATTGTATAACTTTGTAATTTTAATAATAATATCATTGTTTATTATTTATTTGATGCATTTTATATAAAGGTAATATTTATAAAATTTGTGTTATAAAACCATAATATTTAAACAAAAATGCTCCCTGGTTAGCCTCCCCCCTTGATTACGGTCTCAGGGCTCTAATGACCTTGCCGTTGACGAGCCCTAAAGCCCTAAAACGGTTATGGTCTAGATCCGCTACAGGATGTAAGTGATGTTAATTTCTCTTATACTTTGTCAAGCCATTGTTATGGTACTCCAGA
Source organism: Laupala kohalensis (assembly GCA_002313205.1). NCBI lineage: Eukaryota > Metazoa > Arthropoda > Insecta > Orthoptera > Trigonidiidae > Laupala > Laupala kohalensis. The sequence continues at coordinate 42,475 of NNCF01127361.1, forward strand.
TACTGATTAAATTCCTTTTTTTTTTCATGCGTGTTGTTTTGGATCCTTTTTATTTATAATAGTGTATTTCTAACTGTACACAACCTTGACACGGTTTTATACATTATCTCTGTAACCCCATCCTGGCCAGGGATTTTCTTCGGTTTTCCCACGGGTAGTGGCGGATTTTCCATACGTGGGAATGCCATTTATTACTTTTGTCTTTATTAATCTCGAATTTTGACTGTACATTTTATCCACGATTCATTCTGAAATAATAAATTGACAACAGTACGCATTAAAAAATTATAAGTATTAAATCCGCCACTTCCCTTGAGACCTTGATCGGAATTGATGGGACGGTCCCTTGCTTGTTACCGGAGAGTAACTTAGTTTGTTATCCCCCACGTGTTCACACGCAGTTTGCAACTTTTGCTTTTTTGGCAATAAAGTTTATTTATTCATTGTAATTCATCGTATCGGTCGAAATCTTCGGTTTCGATATACACGAACGAAATCAATACTTCTCAGACATATAAAAATCTGATTTTTTTGATAATTTATGTGCTTTTAGATATGTGCCTTATTATATCAGCTTAGACTCTACTTGTGAACCCCCAAACCACTTGATGTTGAAAATAAGTCTTCGTGTTTGTATAATCATACTAGTTGAGAAATAGGGATAACTTGTCATTTATTGAGAAAATGGAGTGAACTGCTTGTGACACAACGAGGGAGTTCAATCAGCTACCGTACTTGTTCGACACCAGCTGTTTTTCAAAGACAATTTGGTATGTTTAAAAAGGTGAAAGTTGAAAGGACAATTTATTGTGAAAGATTTTAAACGTACTTAACAGCCTTAATGATTATTTTTTATTACATAATACAGTGATTAATGTAATAGTTTCAGTGATTCCCTCTTCGATACAACGGAATTCATAAATTCGAGTTAGATAGAATAAATGTCAGGTCACTACCTGTCCTAGATCGTGATTTGTTTTCTTCTTGAGTCATAATTTTCGTCGTCATTCTAGCTTCTCGTTTTTTGAGGGAATTGGAACCTGAACGCGAAAAAACAACAACAGTATATTCGTTATTGATTTTCACAATATAATTAAAGATGATATGAATGGATTCTGATTGTATTTTTGAATGTTTCAGACCCTGAAACAGTCATTGGACAAAGAGGGCGCCATTGTGAAAAACGGGTCAGAAGCGTCCACGGAAATGAATGCTACCGTCCTTGACCACGAAGATACAACACCTGCAAAATGATACTGAAACTCTCTACCTGCAAAATGATTTTGCTGAACCGAATAAAACTTTTAAGGACATGTTTGGACACCTGATATCCAAAACGAGACTTTAAAGTGTGATGTGTACGAAGTTGGACCGTCCTGGTCACTCCCGCTCGAACAACCCACCGAAACAGCGTGACCCCTCACCGTTCCCTTGAGTGTGACTCCGATTGTGTGATAAAGCGCGAATGAATATTGAATTATCAATGGTAGGTCTTTGAAAGACTATTGTAAATTGTTGAAACTATGTGCGGAATGTTGAAAAATGTGCAATTATATAAAAGTTAAAGGTGATTACATGTTTTTATTATATCCATTCCTTTATCCTTTTTCGTATTTTGAGATGTCATTTAATTGTGTATTGAATGAATTTTACAGTGCAAAGAGATTTCGAAGTTTTCGTTTTCAGAAATATAAATTTTTCGAAACTATATCTCTAAAATTTTTCGTAAGTTAAATTATTTAAATGAGGAATAAATATAATCGTACTAAAACAGAAGTATATTTTGTTTTTGTCGAATTGAACATAGAAGGAAATATCTCAGTTTATTTACAATCCCCACCATATTTTTGTAACTGCAAAAACATTGTTTTTATCCATTCTTAGCTATATTGTACTTATGATTTCACAGAGATTTTCGGGAGACAGTGTGACAATGGGGCACAACTACAATCTCTCGCAGGGTGCCGGGGTGGTTATGCACTGTAAAAGACTGGCATTACACTGTAAAAGTAGGAAATTAATTAAGTTTCACAAAAGTTTAGTGATCATATCATTACACGTCTGTAAAAATGTTTCACAATTAGAAAGCTACAGTAAATAAATAGAAAAAATACGACATAAAATTTATAAAAAATTATTGAAATAAACTTTCACATCTCTTCTCGTGCGCTGAAAGAATAATACATGTTTAAATTTAAGTTAAACTTTAAGGGTCAGCGACATCGAATAATCATGTTGCCATGTACCTCGTGTACTTCATGCCGTTTCATATCACTTGATGAAATATACGTAATACCAACTTACATATTTTTACTAAAAAATGTTTAAGAATAACTTAGTTCATTGAACGCGTAAAACTTCGTATCTTTTTATTAAATGATATTGTTACGTACGACCAAGTGTTAATGTATGTTTTCCTCTTCATTTTAACAGCAGCAAATAGTGGTTTGTCACTACCGTTTTATCAATTCGGACATTTGCATGTTTACGTAGTATCACGCATGAACATAGACAAGGCACTGCATTTCCTGCCCGTCGACATTTCCCTACGGATTCGTACGGTGCATACGATATGCCAGAATGGCTTAAACCGAGGGGCTTTCGAAAAATTACGAAGAAAAATTTTATTTCAACGGGGTAACTGATTATCATAACCGACCTTTGTTATAGTATATTTTAAAATTCCTGGGAATATGTTTTGACTTGGGATAAGTTTTAATAACTTCGTTCACATTTCCATGGTTGCGTAAAAGCTACAAGAAATTTTAAAAATCAAGATAAAAATGAAAATATAATTAAATTTAACATTAAATGTGAGTCAATTTCATTTAATTAAGCTTTTGTGAAACCTAAACATTTGTCAGTTATTTGTTACTCAATTCAAACGAGCCCCTCTGATGGCTCAGGTGGTAGCGTTCTTGCTATTCACCAAGTCATCCCGGGATCTATTCCCGATGGGGCCAGAAAACATTGTTACTTTTCACAAATATGTCCCAGTTCATGTAGCTGTGACTACTGAAGAGCGAATCCTCCTTCCTCTATCCACCTCCTCCTAGAATCAATAACTAACTAATACTACTTCGACTAACCCGTCCACGTGGGTCAAGTTGTTGGTAAACTCGGCTAACCGGTCCACCTACTATAGCCTACAATTTAAAAAAAATAGCCTACTACCCAACTCCTACCTCCTATTGCACCATGTAGACAAGCTTCAATAGCACGCTGTATTACCATTGACAAGAAAAAATCGAACGATGTTACATAACGTCTTGTCATTCGGTTTTTTAACGGGGCGTCGCCCCGTTTTTTGTTGTGGTTTTCAATCACCGCATTTCATGATTCAGCATTATGATCGATCGGGAAGCACATAATCCATTAAAATTACTCATTTCTGGAATTTCTTATCCTTTCTCACGAATGAATTGCAAAACAAGGAACATTTTACCATGAAATATCACATGGTCAAATTATTTTGTCACGCATTTTACCTCCGGACAATGACGAAAATATATGGAATTTTCGGCTACTAGATACGTCATAGTCTATTTCCGCACTGACGGTCGCGGTTATTTACCATAGGTGCCAACTTACTTACTCGATTGAATATTTAGTGACTAGGATTTAACATTGTTTTTTTAATATTTAATAAATGAACTTCTGTTTTTTTGTTACCTTCCTTATGTTGAGCAAGGAAACCTCTTCTAAATTTAAAAAATACTTGACGCACAATGAATATCTCATTCAAATGTGCGATACATTTGTGGGGGTGCAAGTGGCAGTATGTCTTGCCACAATGGTTTTTCACTGTCGTATAAGTTTCAATGTCTTGTGCCCAGCCTGTGTCGGTATCAGCTAGTATCAGTCGTTAGTGTCCACTGTCCAATGTCGTAACTGAGAGAAGTGATTCATCTTCCAATTACTTGAATTTATTCATCAAAGGTTGGGAGTTTCGTCATTGTTTTTGTGGTGTTTTTTTACATTTGTCCACCTAACCTGTTAATAACTTCCTTAAAACTTAACCACGGCTTTGCCTAAAAGTTAATGGGCTTGAAGACAATGTCCATTGACAGGAAATTTAACTCGTGATTTTTTGTTTAAGGTTTGTGACCCTAAACATGGCCCACTTTCAGTCACCTATGCCGAGTCGTGAATTTCTTTGGGATGTTTTTCAGAGGTAAGTTGTTATTTGTTATGTATTGTTATTTCATGACTTAATTTTTTTAGCCATATAATAATATTCGTCAACGTATCATAGTGGCTCTTATTACTTCTAAACAGTTCTTTTCTGTTATTTACTCTGTTGTAGAGTTGACAAAGATCGCAGTGGCAATATATCAGCTGAAGAACTTCAAATTGCTTTGTCAAATGGTACATGGACACCCTTCAATCCTGAGACTGTGCGGCTTATGATTGGTATGTTTTTTGTTATATGACTAGTAGTTGGTGAAAGATGGTTTATTATTCAATCAACGCCAACATTAGAATTTCTCAAGTTCACACACTTTACATTGTTTGGTTTAAAACATATTTTCAGCAACATGACTTCACTATAACTAAAATTGCACCGTAGTATAAGATGAAAGATGAAAAAAAAAAAGAGATTTAAGGTTGAGCAAGTTTTCAAGTTCACATCACCTTTAACCTGAGAGATTTCAACATAGTGTACTGTCAGGCAGAGGAAAAAATGGGAGATATTTTGGGAAATCATAAATTCTGCATCTTATTTATCCAAGAATTTTTTTACAAATTACTAATTGTTTTATTATCAAACGAAGCCTTTGTTTTTAAAGTGCACAGTAATAACAGGTAATGGATTAATTGTAACCTTAAAACTTATTGTAGCTTAAAATTGTTGTCATTGATCTCGTGAAGCTGTGTTATTTCTGTGTTCGAGTTTTATAATTAACTTTTTCTCTAAGTTATTACTCGCATCCAGTGGAATGCTGTAACATGTGAGAACATTCATGTTCATTTTACATATGTACTTTTGATAATGTTAGAATGAACTGAATTGAGTTGAATAATTTATTGGATATTATTGAATTCTGTTTGTTATGACTGATTATCTCATGAAAACTGTTACAAATGAGTGAATGAAGACACTTGGCTATACTGTTAAAATTGTAGACAGAAGGTCATAGGACTGTATTCAGTTAGTTGATGTCTGCTTTTCTCAGAATCACCACAAAATATTTTATCCATTTTTGAAATATATCAGCTTATATGACATTATATCAATTAGTTGTGAGTTGCCTTAATTTTCTCAAATATTCATGTTTCATTTTGTTTCTTCAGTTGTATACAAATTGGAAATTTATTTAATTCTTTGTTAACCTTGTTTTATTAATTCTTAATACTTACTGTCTATTTTTTTGTGTAGGAATGTTTGATAGGCAAAGTAGAGGAACTGTCAGTTTTGAAGACTTTGGAGCATTGTGGAAATATGTGACAGACTGGCAGAGTTGTTTCCGCTCGTTTGATGGAGACAATTCTGGTAACATAGACAGAACAGAACTGAGGACAGCCTTGACCACATTTGGATACAGACTTTCTGAACACATAATTGATATGCTTCTTCGGAAGTATGATAGAAGTGGAAGAGGTGTGATCTATTTCGATGATTTTATTCAGTGTTGTATTGTTTTGTATGTGAGTATTATTTTATTATATTGTTACTATGAATCTCAAATTTTTATGACATTAATATCTACCATTTATTTGGAAATAGTAAATGGATAACAGCACATATTTGTTAAAGAACTTGTGTTATAAATATTAAATCTGCTACTACCCTTGAGCCCTTCGCTATAAGTGATGGTCCCTCACTTGTTTCCAGAGAGTATCTTAGTTTATTGACCCACATCATAATACGCAGTTTTCAACTACTTTTTGGAAACTAACGTTTATATTTTTATCAATTGTATTGTACAAAAATCTGTGATTTTGCTGGTAACTGCAATATTGAGCCAAGGTTATGTAAATTGTTTTGTGAATTGTTGGGATAAATTCTTGTCATTTTCTGTAAAGTAACCATATTCCTCTACATGTTGAAATGCATCATTCAACTGATTTTGTGATGATTACGTATTTGTATCACAAGTGTGTGCAATGATGGTTATGGTAGTTGCAAACCATATGCAAACCTACATTTCAATTAGGTGATCCATAATTGGTCCTATTTTTTATAAAATGAACTTAACACACAGGACTATATAAGAATGAAAATGTACTTTTTTAGCTTTGGTAATTGTTTTCAATGTGCATAGTGGACCTGAGCATAGGCAAACTTATGTATTGATATCAATACCATTCAGATCAAGCTACTGGTGACATATGGGCACCGTGGGTTTATTTTTCCTTTGTAAAGGCCTGTTAACACAGCGCAAACTGCTGGCAAGCTGCAAGGCAGGTTACCTGCCCCGTGTAAACGGAACCTGCTTCAAAAATGAGGCAAGTTGCCTGTAATTTCACCAGGCAGGTTACTTGCCTCGGAAAGTAGATTTGAGACAGGTGACCTGCCCAAAGTAAAATCCCCTCCCGTCAAAGCAGCATGTGATGTTAGATGTGTTATCGCTCGCATGAGTTTTGTTACTAATTTGTTTTATTAATTTTTTTTTAATTTCCATTTTCCATGTTTCTAATGTTTTGATTAACCAATGAACTACTGTGCTCATGTTGTCTAAAATATTGGAAGAATTCATGTAATTATTTATTAATTGTGATGACAGGCCATGAGTATTGCAGCCACCCTGTAGTCCATGATTTCTTTTTCTCTAACTTGTCCAGAAGCAGTTCACGTGAATCGTGTGATGGTTCACCCGTAAATAAATGTCGAACCATTCACCTCATTTCGTTCACACATTTGTCATAATTTAGAGGCAAGCTGCCAAGCAGCATTCTTGCCCCATGTAAGCAGATTTCGTAGGTAGGTAACCTGCCTCACAGCTTGCCCTGAGTGAACGGGTCTTAAGGGCTTGTTGTGTGAAACATACAGATGGAGAGGAATGAAATCCCTCTCCCTCCCCATTCACTCCACTGAAGGATAATTATTAGTTGTAGAAATTATCATTCTCCGTAGATTAAACCTTAGACTTCAGTTGGTATAGCTAAAATTGATATTCCATAAAATGTTCCAAAAATTGGTGGAATGTCCTTTAAATATTACATATATTAAACATGAAAGTTACTATGTTAAAAAAATTTGAATTTAATATTATCAATTATTTTCAATGAGTATCATTAGATTTGGTCTTTCTTTAACACTTTATTTTAATTATCATTTATATTTGATAAAATATAATGTTAACTTCATAATGAATTGGGAATGTGCTTGGAAGATAATGATAAAATAATCCACCTTAATAAAAAAATAATAATTTTGACTCCTTTATGAAAACCCTTCTTACTGTCATACATTTTTCACCTCAATGCTTGTTCTATCTTTAACTATTTGTTTCAGACTCTAACATCAGCATTCCGTCAACATGACACTGATCAAGACGGAATTATTACAATTCATTATGAGCAGTTCCTGACAATGGTTTTTAGTCTTAAGATTTAAGTTGTCCTGGAATACTATAATTCCACATTTGGGCCAGGAATTGTCCCGAGTGCTAAAAGTAGGACTATATACATTGGAATGAACACCACACTTGTTTAGGAAAGTTGTTCTTTTTACATGTGAATGAAAAGAAATCTTCCATGTGGTGCCAAAGCTGAAACATTTTTAAAGAGACCATAGTTTTTGATTCAGAAGTCTGAACTTTTCATGTGTTGTTTATAATTCTACAAAGGTAATGTTTAAAGTTTTTCAAGGTTTTTTATGTGCATGATATTTCAAATATCTGCTTTTAAATGATCTATTAACGTATACTTCCAGTCCATGTTACATCATCAATTGCATTGTTAAATTCATTCAGTTGAAGCAAGTATCTTATTACTTCATTGTTTGTCTGATCACTTACATTGAAACTCTTTATTTTATTGATGTGATAAATTAAAATGCAGATCATAAACGTAGAGAAGCTATGGAAAGAGTTCCAAAAATTAAATTGTGAAGCCAGACAGGAAAATTAATTTATCTTCTGGAAAATTAAAGTTCAATATCCATTTGCTATTTAAAAACAATTGATGTGATAAGATGTATTCATAATTCTTGTTATTCATCTGTTTATAATTATGTCCATTTAGTTAAATTAATTGTGTTAACTTTATTATACATGAAAAGCACTAAGTTGTGAAAGAATCTTATAAATGTGCCAAATATATTGTCTAGAAAGTTATTGGAATATTGAGTTCGCATTACCTCATGAAACTGAATTAGAGAATATTTCTCTCCAATGGAAATTCTTAATTCTCAGGTGTTGAAGTAAAATGAAAGGTTTTAAAATTTTATTTCCATGTAATGATTGCAGTGGTCATATAAAAGAAAGTACACCTACGTGTTCTGAAATCAATAATTTTATTTGATCGAAAAGTATTAAGAAGCAAAAATATTATTATACTTTGTAGTTTTATATTGTTAATTTTGTTTCATTTGTATACCTTAAGAGGAATGATTTTCATTTGTGGGACTTGGAATTTTTAAAATTAGAATTGAAATTCTGTGAAACTATTTCATTTGCTGACAATTTTCAATGTTGAAGTTAAAGAAATCTTTTCTATGTAAGTTACACTAAGCAAGCTGGACTTGAAGTATGTTGTGTGTCTAGTTATTTGGTACATTAGATGTTGTATATGCTTCTTGATTGTAAGTATTAGGTATCTAATTCTGAGACAGTTTATACATTAATATTCCAATATTTTACTACAGAATTGTTTTTATCATGTGATAGCGTAATAATATGATGTATATTTATCCTTTCTATGATACATTGTATTTTATATTTTAAAATCATTTATGCTCTCAAATAGAATGATTTGACCTCATTTTTTGTCTGTCTTTTATTAATGAAATGGTAAGAAGTTTACATTTCATATTGAATAGTTTCTTCTTGTTGAATATTTAAATAGGACTTAGAATTTCATCCTTCCTCGCATCCATCCCAGGCAAATGATTTTGTGCCAGTATTGATTTCTAGTGTCATATTGTTCCCATCAACTCCTTCAAAAGTTTTTTTGGAATATAAAGTGATATTAAGATTTTCCCCCAGGGGACTTACATCTAGTAAGTACATGTTTGGCGAACACGGGGCCTCGAGCTGAGTCTGGCATTACTCCCACTTACTTGTGCCACTGTCTCTTATACACATCTAGATGTGTATAAGAGACAGNTCTTTTCGATCCCGACGCTATTAGGGCTAGGGTATCTTTCATTTTCCTCTTTCCTCTTCTTTTTTTGAAATGTTTTTAGTAAAGTCTTGAGATATGTTGGGATTTGAGTTTTGAGTTGTAATTCAGGAGGGGTTTTAGTGGGTATGGCTGAGTCATTCGGCGAGTCCCACACGCGGGGAGAGTCATGTTGGCTCTCCATAGTGCGTAACTGCATTTTCCCTACCTGTACAAGTTTTGGCTCTAATGACCTCGATGTTGACGAGCCCTAAAGCCCCACAAAAAAAAGAAAAAAGATTTGTAGATTCATTGGTTATCCATATCCCTATATGAAGGCCATTTGCATATTTTCATTTTTATGGTGGGATATTAATGGATACAACCTAGCATTTTTGGTCTTACATTCATGTCATACTGTGAAAGGATTAAAGGAATTTAATACTGTAGAAAGATCAATTGAAAGGACAGCCCATTTTACAGTTAGGGCACTCACCTCTATACTGTGATCTAAGTGACACCCAGATTGATTGGAAATTGTTGTGGGTGTAAAAACAGGTCAAGTTTTATCTGCATAATTTTTATTTCCTCTGCCACTCGTTAACTTCATTGCATAGTCCATCATTGACCATCCATCTCTTTCGTGCCACCACCTCTGTGCCTCGGAATGTGCAGTGAGAAGGACAATAAGCACTAGAATTTTTTGGTGCCCAGGAGGGAGCTTGGAGGCCCTTGACACCTGAAATTATTTTATAAATGGAAATGAAAGTTCTTTATATGTATAAAATGTTGCTAATATACTATTTGAATGGGCTGAGGCATAAAGAAAAATTTTAATCATACTATTTACATCCATTTCTTAAATCTATTATAGTTAAATTTATCATATGACCTGAGGGAACATACAATATTTATTTTGAATGTTTTACAGAATGTGACATTTCAATCCTGTTTGTGGTCTTGGTAGATATAATAAATATTAACCATTGCAACATAACATGAAAAGTTAACAACAGAAAAATGTAAATTTGTAAACACACACATTTTTTGATATGTTAACATTACTTAAGTCATTGGACCCTATGTATGGCCACCTCAAAAACTTAGTCCAGAGCTCCCNTCATTGGACCCTATGTATGGCCACCTCAAAAACTTAGTCCAGAGCTCCCCTTGCTAGGTGTCTCTCTCTCATCAAATTTTTACCTCACATTTAGTAATAAAGAGATACAAACACATTTGGAATAAATTGAAGGATTGATTATAATGAATTTGAATGGTGGGAGGTGAAAGAAAATTTAAATTAATAAAGTTCATTTAATATACATTTATTTATCAAAGTAATAAGAGTTAAACACTCGTGAGTTTTTATTTAAAAAATTACCCATTAGGTTGGTTTACGAAATTAAATCCGATGAAGTCTTGGGATATAAAAAAAATTCACAACTAAAATTAACTACAGCCATATTATTAGAACTGAAAGAACTTACCAATACAGAAAATGTACTAATTTTGAAATACTTCGATAAAACTGAACTGGAGCGTAATGTTGTCGTTGCCACCTTAAAAGACCTTGAACGAACAATTTTCACGTCGTTGGACCCTCGTTGCCCTTTCATCATCAAACGCGAACTTTCTCCGAACTCCTCGTTGCCACGTAGTATTTTGAGCATAGGCGGTAGTTCAAAATAGTAAAAAACACACTTCTTAAAAAAGCTTCCGCATAAAGTAGGTTCTACCGATCTTCATTTCTGGGGAAGCGAAGGGGGATGTTGATGAGATTGCTTCCTACATCCTCACGACTTTTTGAAGAAAATAAATAAATTAGGATTAATAGTTTATACTATCTCTGTTGCTTTATCACCTAATCTTTCATTTTGGTAGATATTAAAATTATTTCTTCGTATAAATATGCTACATTCGCCCAAGTTGTAAAGTGGAATATTTTCCCTTATACTAGGTCATGATTTCATAATACATGAAATCACAATTTTACAGCCTATATTTTCATCTTCTGAATACTGAAATTGTTTTAGAGCTTTGATCCACAATGAAAACTAAGAACATTTTAGTTGTAATTTTTTGAATACAGTATACTGTTTTGTCGCGGATGTGAGCATTGCTTTGACATTTATTCTGGATAAAATATTCCGAAATTACACCATTTCTGGGAGCAAATTCGAGTGTCATCGTATGTTACCAGAAACACACTAATATTTCTCGAACTGTCCAATACTTTCACCAACTCCTTTCTGAGAAAATCCTATTTGTACCCACGCCACGTCATTACATGACGAAATTTTCTAAGATTTTTGTCAATGCAACACGTCGATACTTTCACTATAGACGTCATAGCATATTTCGTTTTAGACTGATGCATACTCCCATTGTACTTTTGCCAACATTCTAACTTCGTCGGCGTCTGATTTCTTTTAAACTGTTAGTAATGAAGTGGATTTTGAGCGTAACTTATCGACAATTGCTCATTTTCTGAGTGTTTGGATCATCACGTGAAAACGGAGCAAACGTTTACATTATTGATTTGCACAGGGAAGAACGTTTTTCTTTCGGTGAGAGTGGTAGTATGTTTTCCTGCATGTGCACCACCGCATCCGCCGCACAAGTCAGGTGGTCAAATACGCTGTCCCGTAATTCATGTCATCTATTTCCCTGCAGTATGCCGCAGTACCTAGAAGCTGACAACTGTCATTTAACTTTGTGAAATTATTACGATTTAAACATTTAATTTTTCACTGAGGCTCTCTATTATACTATTATTATTACACTCCTTTTAGTTATTCACTGAAGGTCAGTGAACTTACGTCTTTAAGTCTTAACCGTGCTTCGCAGTGTAAAATAGTGTTGTTTTGTCTGCGTGGATTTTGAAGTCTTTCTTATTACTAGTATTACTAGTTATAAATGGCTCACTTTCAATCCCCGATGCCGGGCCGTGAATTCTTATGGAGTGTTTTTCAGAGGTAAGTACATAATAAATGTTATGCTTCATTTTTACAATTTTTGTATTCAAATATTTTTAGAAAATAATTTAAAATTCGAATAAAGATATTTTGTCATTTTTATGTTATTTATTATTTTTTAAAGTCACTTTGGATAAAAGTAATTCTTTGATGTCTGATTTTTTATTAAAGTGTTGACAAAGATCGTAGTGGGTATATAGCAGCTGATGAACTGCAATGTGCCTTATCGAATGGTTCGTGGACACCTTTTAATCCTGAAACTGTTCGACTTATGATTGGTATGTAAATTATTATTTAAGTTATTAGGGTGAATTTTGATCAATGGTTTACATTTGTTTAAAATATAAATTTTATACTATTCTACCGTAAGATGATGTGTTCCTTTTCCTGTTCAAAAAATTATATGTACCATTTTCCTTAGTACTGTGTTCATTTTAATGTCTAACATTTTAAAAAAGTTTTCTGGAGTTGTTGTATACAAGAAATTGATTTTTGTTTCTCATAAAAGAAACATTTGTAATTTTCTCTGATATACTATATTTTATGTAATTATGATTACATTATTTTCTAAGTTTCTGTAACGTTATAAAATTTCCTTCTTGTCATTATTATGTAGTGTTTCTACAGAGTCAAGTTATTTATTTTTTTAGGAAATTTTATAAGATATTTAAGACAGCATACATATTTAATAGGAATTTGTATTTTAATCTTCAGTGTTATTGTTACAAGTATGAGAGTTATCAGCCATAGTGATCATAAAAGAATGCTCTTCTTGCATTTAGGCCAAAAAATAACAACAAATATTTACATTATAATGATGTTTTGACCTTTATTGAGGTCATCATCAGGGCTAAAGTTTTTTGTTGCTGTTAGTAAGTTAGCCATGTGTATTTAGGTGTTAAGGATAAGGAGAGTGAGGTGTGTGGAGTATGTTGTAAGTATGCTCTAAGGAGTTACGTAAGCCCTGATGACCTCAATAAAGGTCGAAATGTCGGCATAATGTAAATATATGTGTTGTTATTTTTTTACCTAAATGCAAGAAAAGCATTCCTTTAGTGTTATTGTTGTTGTTCTGTTTCGGTATTGGCAGTTTTATTTTGCATTGCTTTGCATTTTATATAGCTATTGTTGTAATTACAATTGGTAATTATTGAACGGTAAAATACATTATTTTTTAATTCATCTCCTTTGCATTTTTAAGAGTTATCATACTGAAGAATAGTGTGTAAATTATTTTTCTCCTCCTTTAGAACAGGTTCCATGTTCTCATATGGGGCATTAGTAAAGGTTTTTCATATGACCCTTGTTTTCTGAAAGTTTTCAATACATATTTTCCTCATTTTCCTTATCTTCGTAGATTGCTCTACTCCACGTGCCTTGTGAGTGACTTCTGCTTCTGTGAAGCACTCTCATTTGTATGGCATTTCAGGATATGACTAATGCATTGTCATTTCATTTTCCTTGTTTGTTGGATGATTCATATCTCTCCTCCTAGCTTTCAAAGGATTTACTTGGCTCCCAATTATTTCTTGCAGTGTAAATTAAAAATCCTCAGTAGATAACAGTTTTATAAGTTTTCATTTGGGAGTCAATGACATTCTAAACTAACAAGGTCTAAAACGTTTTTGACTTGATGCCTTATGAAATACATTTGTTACAAGTAGGCTATATTGACTTTATTTATCCTTTCATTGACATCTTTTGAATCACATTCTGTCTGTCAAGTAACCAAAACAATTAAATTTTTATAAACAAAGAACCAACTTGTATGATAAGGTCTTCTATCTGTAGGGATTCTGTTTAAACACATTTATTTTGTGTCTTAAGTGCTATTGTTCTGCATTTACATTTCTTATATTACATGATATCCTTACATAAATAATAAAAATGTGTATCAAACTTTGTAAATAGGGTGATTGCCTGAACAAAATTTATATAAATAAATAAACCAATCAATGTGAGATCTGTTAGAATCTTGAATGATCTGCTGACTTTTCATGGTATTTCTTCCCTTTTTGTTAGTGTTAAATTTGTGACAGTAATTGCTAAAACTTGAGATGTTACTCATAGGAAACTACATTGTGATTGATTTGAAATAATGAATTTAAATCAATAAATAATTAATATTTTTTTGTGAATTTTGTTGAACAGGGATGTTTGATAAGGAGAATCGAGGTACTGTGAGTTTTGAAGACTTCGGAGCGTTGTGGAAGTATGTGACCGATTGGCAGAATTGTTTTCGCTCGTTTGACAGAGACAACTCTGGAAACATTGACAAAGCAGAACTAACAACAGCTCTCTCTACATTTGGTTACAGACTTTCAGAAAATTTAATTAATACACTCTTCCGGAAGTATGATCGAAGCGGAAGAGGTGTAATCTACTTTGATGATTTTATTCAATGTTGTATAGTTTTGTATGTAAGTAATATTTTACTTATTTCTCCTTGTCACAATATATGTATGTCAGCGCTGTCCAACTAGCAGCGCATTTTTTTACTGCTTGTGAGTTAAATCATCTTTTTCAGCTCATTAAATTTTCCTTCAATCGTTCGGGGCAAAACTTTGTGTTACAAATCTGTGTTGTCTGAATTCATATTTGGCGTGGAATGTGAAGTGAGAGAGAGTAGAAAATTCTGATTGGAATTACCTCATCGCACATTACAATATGAAAACATTTTATTATAATGTTAAATGCCATAAATACTTTTTAAAAATAAAGGAATATACTATTTAATTTTCCAGAATGAAATAATATAATTTTATTGATGAGAATCAAGATGTTAAAACTAAATAAATAAATAAATATGACCCATTAGTTTTATTTGTTGGATAGCATTTTGCCAAACGCCTTTGTGCCAGCCCTATCAATCGGAAGTGTATTGAAAATGGTCCTCAGGCTAAAATAAGTTGAACAGCGCTGACCTATTTAAATGTTTATGCAATCTCATTGAGACAATTGCTTTCTCAGAACATTGCAATGTTTCAGTTTCATGTCTTGGTGATGAGTCATGAATATGTGCAAAATTATTTAATCCACCATTGGATTTTGAACTTTTGATCAGAATTAATGAGATCGTCCCAAAGAGGAGTTGAAAAGACAAGAGGGTCTCATTGAGGCATTTTCCTGTTAATATGTAATGTCTTAGTGAAATGGTTTATGTAACCCTTCCCATAGTGCTAGTGAAGCATTAGATTGAAACATTCGATATCTATCTATCGAAGGTCTCGATCGGACAAGCGAATTTCAATTTTTGTTTACTTTATAATTTTCTCCCAATTTTCAACTTCTGCTAGTATAAAAAATTGTGGAAGAGCATTTGTAATCCACCAGTTGAATTACTTGGTTAATGCAATACTAGGATGTTTTATTTCCGTAAATATTAGGGCATTTTAATTAGAAATGTAAGTATTACAGAAAATTGATTGGAATTTCAAAATTCCCAGTACCACGTTTTAACTTGAAAAATTGCATTAGCACTTAAATAAAAATATGATTTAAGACTTTTACTATTCGTGATAATACTTTGCTTAACATTAAAATTAAATTTCTGATTTGTATACTAGGCAAGAAGATTCATTATTAATTTTAATGAATTACAATTTTAAAATTATCTTCATTAGAGTTTCGAAGTAAAAGAAAAGCAATACAGAATTAGTAAGGATACAGGAATTTGTAACTTGAGTGCATAGTCTATGTTTTCACAAAATATCTCTATACTTGGAGTTTTTTACAATACTACAAACATTAAATTAATGATATTTTCATATTCTAGTCTTATTCTCCTTTCTTCAATTGTGCATTACTTTGTTTTGGTTTTATTCCTCTTATTTTCATGTTCAGTTAATGTATTAGAATTGATGAATATATAATGTATTAGTCTTGTGAAATGTATTTCGTTAAAATTATCACAACAAATTCTCAAATTAAAACGGAGTTTTTGCTACCTCCTTGGAACTCCATCTTCCCCATGGCTTGTATCCAGGTACGACATCTAAAATAGAACAAAATTTAGGAAGTAGATTTCTACTTTAGTACAATTAGATATCATTAAATTGGTAAGGAAACTTACCATTCATTGTCCTTTGGTATTAAAAATACACTTCTGAAAGTAATGTGCTTTGTCGTTTCTACAATCATGGTAACTTCACTCTCGAATTAATTTTACTTTGAAAGTTATAAAAATTACTCATTTTTTTAAACAATTACTTAGGATAAGTCATAGCAACATAATATTAAAAAAATATTTTCATTTTTCATATATAGTGAATGCTTGAAATGTGACAGGAGAGGTTACATGAACTATTTTCGCAGTAAACAGGGAAAGTGTAGGAGTGAACCCCACTCTTGCATCTACTCCTCGTGATGTACCGTTGCTTGCTTTCATAGAGTAAATTAGTTTGTCTTGCAATTGGTCGAGAGCAGTTTGCAACTACCTTTTTGAAAAGAATTTTAAAGATCAGTGTAATTTTTTACATTTTATATATTTTTCTTTCAAACACTAGCTCAATTTGTCTTGTATACGACTGTTTCAGACCCTTACATCAGCATTTCGGCAGCATGATCACGATCAAGATGGAGTCATAACAATCCAATATGAACAGTTCCTGAGCATGGTTTTTAATTTAAAAATATGAAGAGTTTTTCAAATAAATGATTAAATTTGCTACCTTTATACATACAAATAATAATATTTAATTAGAATCCCACTGAAATATTTTCTATATACATATTTGTACATTTCAGTAGTCTGGTATGATTTTCTTACTGTATAGTATTTATCATATGCTTAAAATATTTATGTACCTGCAAGATACAATGGAAAAAGATAGCATCTGTACTATCTGTTTAGACAGTTTAGTTATGAGGAACTACTTTTTTATTTTATATGAAGTAAAGTTTATGAAAGACTATCAATATGTGATATAACTCATAAATATTTATTAACATTTATTCAGTTAAAAAGAGCTCTTGTTTTTTGATCTTTTTATTTACTGAGTAAACTTAGGAAAAGATAACTTTTTGCACATTATATGTTTATATTATATGCACAATCTGTTTACAGAGAAGCATTTATTGAAATATTTCTTCTGAAATTAGCATCTTTGAAGGAATCATTCCTTAATAAGGAGACTGTCAATCCTTTCTTCCATAATTATATGAGAATTACTTGTATTTGTTCTTATTTATACATATTATTGTAATAAATTTTGAATATTTAACTAGTGTTGACAGGTATTTATATTTATTCCCATCCCAGTCTGGGTTTTTCTCTGGTGTTTCTTGGGGTAGAGGCGGATTTTATATACAGACTCTCTAGGCTCTCGGCTAGGGGCGGTGGTCTGTTGAAATAATTAATCTCAAATTTTAATAGTTAAGATTTATAAACAATATTTTCCAAATTGTATCGTTTGATAATAATACTTGTGAAATAGCTTTTTGTTTTGTTTTATTATTTAAAATTGGTAGGTATTCTGTTATATTATTCCGTTATTTTTTATCTTAGGAGTGTGGTGAAATGTTAAATCCGCCTATACCTTAGGGCTCTCATTCAGAATTTATGGAAAGGTCCTTTGCTTGCTTCCGGAGAGTAAATTAGTTTGTTGCCTTCCATGTGGCCATGTACAAATTGTGATGGCTTTTCTGACAAATTTAATATTTCTTTATTTATAAATACAACACCGTTATTATGTTATATTGATTGGTATGATTACAAAGTGTGATATTAAGATGTTGGGGTTTCCTGTATGTATTAGGGCGTGACCTGGTCTTGGAGTAGGGGAGAGGGGCCGGGGTTTTTGGGTGATCTAGGGTGTGGAAGCTTGTTACAAATCCTGAGCAAAGTTTTTTGAGCTTGTGAAGCTTGCCAGATATCATTAGGTGTGGATTGAAGTTGTATTTTGAACAAAATACTCAAGTAATGGATTTATTCTCATATCTTCATTTTAATTGCATTCTATGAATTTTTAAAGTCTATGTGAGATGGAACATACATTAAGAACAATGAAGTAAACGATATTCTACAAGTATTGGTGCAAACAAATTTTTAATGAACACCTGGTAATGGTATCATAGTTATTGTCGTAGGATGATGTATGTTTTTGTTGAACTTGCAGGAATATTTAATGTTATATAACAATTGTGCAACAAGAGATATTCCTACACCACTTGTTCTGAACAAATTGGTAAAAAAGTGGCTGGACGTAATGAGTATAATGAGTGGACCATAATGAATAAGATTAAGATGATATTCTGCAGAACTTTCAAATAGTTGAGTTTTTGATAATAAATTACGTTAATCATGTCTATCAATTTACTTGGTGAAGAACGTGTGTGATGTAAAATAAAACGTATCATGGAGTAATGTTGACCACACATTCCACTGACACTAATGATATCTGATATCTAACTCAATAGATACTTTACTGTTGTGTTAATTTCCTGGAGTTGTTTACTTCATGCCTGTTAATGTAATTTTTTATGAAATTTAATTTTTCGCAACTGCTGCTTAAGTTGGGTAGACTTGATAAAATTATTTATGAGAGTTCAAATCTTGATTGATTCAAGCAAACCTGGGTGAAGTTTTCTGGTTTCTCGTACCATTTATCGTCTCTCCATCACTATTTCCTTTCACACCTGCTTCAGTGTCTGGTAACCCCTAGAAGGAAGCGTGAGATAAAGAAAAACTGCTGCAAATCATTGATATAGTGCCATCTCCCCATAGATTAAAGGAATCTATGAATAAATATCTAGCTTTTCTTAGGACGTGATTTGTTATTTGTGTTTCAAGTTAAGTAGTATTTGAGATAATTTGAAATTTAATCATGTTTCTTTGGAGGGAAGTACAAATTTAAATGAGGTGATTTTTATTGAGATTGGCTCTCATCATGGAAACTTAATGAAATTACTCTAACAATTTATAGATAATGCAAGAGTGCATAATAATGAAATTGGGGTAATTTTGTTTAAGATTTTTCTTTCATTGTTATAGATGTATTTTTATTGTATTCATTAATGAGTGATATTTGAAGGTTTTCTGAGAATGATTGGTATAATCAGTGAAGTAAAAATTGGTAATATTCTTTATAATTTATTACAAATTGTTTCTTGTGTTTTATTTACTCTTAACAATCTGTTGATGATAAATTTTTTGAAGCATGTAAGCATTATTTGAAAATATGTTAGTGGCAAGATTTTTATCTGAATGGGTTATTTACGAAGCTATCGAGTCAATGAAATATTTTCTGAAGCTACTTGATTTTTGACGCATCCTTTCACATAAATTTCTATAACAAATGATTTGATCTTGCTGTAATATAATTTAATCCTTATGAGCTTGACTTAACTTCTGGTGCTCTGATTGATTTCTTGACTAACAACTATTTTAATATCAATGTACTAGAAGTAAACTGTCTCTGCACTAGCCATTCTAATGCCATCATAAGGTGAAGTATAAAGACATAAGTATCATCGGTTATGTATTGAATTAGATATCAAATTAATGAAACTTAACATTATTTATTCGAATGTCTGATTATAAATAAATTATTTAACAGAAAAGTGTTTTGTCTTCTGACAATGCTTTAAAAAAAATCAAGATATATTTTGTTATGCGTCTTTTAGTTTGTATGATTTATTATCAAACCTTTTGATTTATGTGTAATTCTCATGAAATGATACTGATAAAACTTCCAGCAGTAGGAGAAAGTTGTTTTCAGACAAATGTGTCCACTGTGCATATTACTACAGACAACGATCTGACTGCTATTGAAGTATGTCTTAATATCGAAAAAATATTTTCATGAGTTCGTTTGCTAGTTGTAATAAACGCGCGTTCGACACCCGCGTTTAGACCCCCTTGGTTACGTTTCGTATTTCCCTCTTCAATAAAATTTGTAATGAGTTCTCCGATTTCTCACTAGAGTGCACTGTGGTATTCTCCGAAAATACGATGTGCAACGCGGTACCAGTCACTCAAGATATAGATCCCCAAAGATACGAAGCATCGTTTCGCTGCGCTACTGACATTTCGGGCTGCAGAAATTTTTTTACGAGAAATCGCTTTGTATTTCAAGCATTCGGTGAAGTCATCGAAAATGCAATCGTCAAATCATGAAAATCGAACATTCTTTTGGTACAAAGTTGCTGTTATGTTTGTTATAGTATATTTGTTAATATTTTGGCCACTGTGCTACTTTTACCTTTTATAGTACTAAATGCACCAGCATAAGATGCATATTTTTGCTAATGCACATCTGCACAAAAGCATTCCTGTTGCTATGACAACAAACATTGCTTTCTAAGATCTTGCATTTCAGGCCCATGAAATTAAGATACTTTTTCATTTAGCATCAGTAGGTTTATTTCATCCATTCTGTCTAAACATATCAATTCCATAGTAATTTTGTGAAGCAGCGTAATTTGCATTAAAAATGGAAAACGATGAGGAAGGAGATGAAATGTCCCAGGTACATGATTTACTCACTTTTTCTAGTTTGTTACTATTTTCCCAAACTAACTTGACTGTTTAGTATATGAATTATTTAGAAATTTAAAAAATCTCTTTGACCTTTAATTTTTTAGGATGACAATGATGAAGAGAAAGATGAAATTCCTGATGATGAAGAAGAGGAAGACATTGAAGATCAGGACCTCTTCAAGCGGATATTTAACAGCTACCAAAAGGTAAGATAAATGCTTACTTCACTTTACTGATTTCATGGATTTATTTCATCTAGAAAATAGTGGACTCCAATTAAATTTTTAATTTTTGATGGAGGACAAGCTGCAAAAATTGTTAGAGATTTAGACGGGATTATTCTTAGTAAGTTTTAGTTTTGTAGTATACTTTTATTTATTCTTGTTCATGGAGGAAATATATTAAAAAATTATATTGTTAGCATTTAAAATATTTATTTAGAATATATGTGTAACATTAATTTTAATGTTTATATGAGCTATACCTCTGTTGTTCACTACTTTGAAGTTGGATAAACAAATTTTGTTTATGTCGTTTGAAAAGTTTTAATTTACTTGTGAATATTTTCGAGCCTATTGCCAGAAATTTGTTTTGAAGGGGGTGCAGACTTTAAACCAAAATTAATTGACTTTAGCTTTAAAGTTATTTGTATACATAAATATTTCAGTTTGTTCAATTATTTCTTTCACCTTCTTTATTTGTTAAAAAATGATAAATTAGCATTATTTTGTATGGATGAAGAATATATTTTATTGTAATAAGATAATTTCATAACTAATTAATATTTTGCTAAATTGTAGGTAAGTTAGATAAATTAGCAAATTTTCCTCCATATGGTGAAATGCAGATTTTTTATGTTATTTTGTTAATTATTTATTATTTATTTATTCATGAATAGCAACTATTAAATTATTTTAATTTATAAAAGTATTCAGGAGAGGCCTGATCTGGCATAGTATGTTATTATCACTTAAGTTTCTCTTTCCTTTTTTTGTTCCATTGTTAAGTACAAATTGATATTGTATGTTGAGTCACCCAAAGTTTCACTTAGTTTTTAAACATTTACTTTTAAATGAAAATTAGATGAATGTATTTAACTTGAATTTTTTATTTTTCAGAATTTTGTTTTCTTTTTTCCCACAATTATTCAATTTTTCTGAATCATTTTTAGAATTTAACTTCCTGTTGCAAAGATACTTAGTTACACTGTATATAAGTATTGCAAATCTATTATGTAGCTGTAGTACTCTATGACAGACATATTGCATGTATTATGTCATATGTATTTTTCAATATGATTACATATTACTACTATGTAACATAGCACGAATCTTCTATGTGATTCATACTATTAAATTTTGTAATATTTCGCGATTTTCGGGCACTAAATTATTTGTTTATTACGTCATTTGTTTTTTTAAAATTTGGTTATTTAACTTCAGACAAGTTATATTGCCATTCCGGCTTGGCACGTGTGTTTTTGTATTTGCCAACCATTTTATATTGAGTTTTTAAGTTGTAATATTTTTGAAAACAATTAAATGTTTTCTTCACGTGAAGCAACTCACACCGGTTGCCGCGCCGGCATTAAATGCATGCCCGGTCCTCGCGAGGCAACACACAGCGGCAGCGGCAGCAGTAGAACTAAAACACTTGTTAAATCTAATCTATTCGTCCAAATTTTACGATATCTTTCTTGAATGCACAAAACAAAGAGCCCATTTAATTTGTTGATTTATTTTTGCCTTCTTGAATTATTCACTTAAGTTGAAGTATTTTAAGACGTCAGTTAAAATAAACTTTTTTACGATAATTTAAGTTAACTTTTGTAGATACACAGCACGGACTATTTTCTACAACTCGTTGAGACGAAGTGTTGCCTCTCATTTTTGTGATCTATCTCTAACCGTTTCGGCGGCGTTTGCAAATATCTTCGAAGGATTTTTCTTCTTCTGGCTCGATTCACTAACATCGCCGTTGTTTATTATTTGTTTTTCCTGGCGTTGGTGGTGATATCGTGTCAGAATTGCTTCTGGAGCAGAGGACTTCTAAAAGCAGATTTTGCTGCTTCGGAGACACCGCGTTGAGGCTCCTCTGTGTCCTGGTCGTCGTACACGACCACCACCTGTGCTCAGGCGGCCTTCTAACAATGGGGATGTGAATGAGGTGAAATGAAGATGAGTGAAAGCGTTACGAAGTATATATTAAAACATTTCCGGAGAACATACCTTTAAATCAAGAGGAGGATCACGTAAATCGGATGAATGGGAAAAGAGTAAAGAGCATAAATGGCAGTCACACAGGTTTCTACGCTCCGCGGCTGTTATTAAGACATTTTTGAAAACGTCTAGTAAGTACGTGTTTGGCGAACACGGGGCCCCGAGCTGAGTCTGGCATTGCTTCCACTTACTTGTGCCATTCTCCTTCCTTTATCTATAC
>NNCF01127361.1:74989-137123 GCA_002313205.1 Laupala kohalensis
CCCACTGGAGTGTCCGATTTTCTTTCCCCATTAAAGTGACCCCTAAACCTAACCATCGTGTATGAAGGATTTTTGTCCAGTTAAAGTGTGTATTTAATGGTGTAACGCAGTTTTCGTGAAACTTAACTCCCCAAGATCATGAAACATTGAAAAATGTTCAGTCCTCAATTTTAGCGCATTTCACGCCTTCAGCCATCTCCACCCTTCAATAGCTGGCTGTCGTAGCAATATCATTCAACACGTCATTTGACTTCAAACATTTTCCCCATAAGTTTTTTAGTTTATGGTTTTAATGAAAGTGTTAAGATGTCCGTTTTGTTCACTTTTGTGGAGAGCACTTTAAATTCTCCTAGATACCGTACTTGTTAAGGCATGAGATAAAAATGATATTTTACGTTTCAATTTGCAAAACCGTAAACCAACACGTGTCATGGAATAGAGAGGTTTCAATTAAATTAAGTGGTTCTCAAACATCCCCTTGTCTTCTGTAATATTGTACTGTAAAGTCTCACCTCATATACTGAGCGTTAAGCATGCTGATAGCTGGAGGCGTGAAATCCGCTACAGTCGATTTAATATTTTTTAATGTTTCATGATCTTCTTGAGGACTTAGTTTTGCAAAAATTACGTGACTCGAGCGGACGGAAAGGTTGAAGGCGAATTGTCCCGTGAACAAATCGTCGTTCTGTTGGTTCTGAATGGGAGACTTCGTTCCTTTTTGTAAACATACCCATGGTATGTCATAAAATATCAAACGAAACTAAGTAAAAGAGGAAGCGGTATAGGTAAGATTGAGTACTGGTGACGAAAAAGTATAATTTTCACCAATTTCACTTTCTTAAATATTTTTTTTGTGTTCACGCCTTCGTTTCCGTATCATTAACACGAGCTAGATTTCCAGTTTCGACTTCAGTGTTAATTCTCGTCACAAGATTTCTTATTCTTTCACACAGGCGTGGCAACGCGATCCTATTTTGAACACAAATAACCAATGAATTTATTCGAAGGATATAAGTGTAAAGCGCTATAAGTGTAAGAGTCGTCGATTGGAACTGTTGTTTTCTAAAAAAAATTAAAATCATTTTGAAAGCACAAAAACATTGAGACAGATTAAATTTAATCTTTTTCAGACTAATTTCTTTAAATATGTAAATTATCTTGCAAAAATAAAAAATAAAATGTTGAATTTATTTGAATGATTTGATCAATTTCACATGAACCTACTAATTCTACTGAAACTAACGTGCATTATGTAATCTATATTCTAAACTTATCTAATCTATTATTCGTCCATAAAATGTCGTAAGTTTCAATTATTCATTTAGTTTCGACCTGCATATGTATGTTATGATGGCGTAGTACTTGGACCGTAAAGTATTTTGTCATTCATAACGATATGGTTAATAAATAACTCTGGCGTTTTGAGTTATGACCTAAAAGAACTCGTTAATGTCGATTGTGGTTTCCGTTTTCTCTTTCGATCCGACGGCCGACCGACAAGGTCATTATTGTTTGAGGATTCGGTTCCTGCCATATGAAAGAGTTCTAGTGACACGTTGCGCGCGGNCATTTTAATATTGAAATCTTACTAGCATTGGAGGCTGATCGCGAAAAATCCTCATGGTTGCAAAACTAAAATACTTTTCGTTATGATACTTATCCTACCTGAGGATCGTCAATGTATATATTCTCTTCGATTTAAAATAAACCATATTGTTCATGAAACTTGGGGAATTTAGTGGGAATAATGAATATGTTCACAAACAATACGGAATAATGTTTCATCGCAGGTGAAATAACTTTTAATTCGAGGAGTCTGAAACGATATTTAGTTCTTAGAGCTGCGAGGGTTTCGAATCCAATTTATTCGAAGGATATAAGTGCAAGCGCTATAAGTGTAAGAGTCGTCGATTGGAACTGTTGTTTTCTAAAAAAAATTAAAATCATTTTGAAAGCACAAAAACATTGAGACAGATTAAATTTAATCTTTTTCAGACTAATTTCTTTAAATATGTAAATTATCTTGCAAAAATAAAAAATAAAATGTTGAATTTATTTGAATGATTTGATCAATTTCACATGAACCTACTAATTCTACTGAAACTAACGTGCATTATGTAATCTATATTCTAAACTTATCTAATCTATTATTCGTCCATAAAATGTCGTAAGTTTCAATTATTCATTTAGTTTCGACCTGCATATGTATGTTATGATGGCGTAGTACTTGGACCGTAAAGTATTTTGTCATTCATAACGATATGGTTAATAAATAACTCTGGCGTTTTGAGTTATGACCTAAAAGAACTCGTTAATGTCGATTGTGGTTTCCGTTTTCTCTTTCGATCCGACGGCCGACCGACAAGGTCATTATTGTTTGAGGATTCGGTTCCTGCCATATGAAAGAGTTCTAGTGACACGTTGCGCGCGGAAGCGAGGTGCCGACGAGGCCATTCATTCTGGGGAGCGACGTTTTGTGAAGGACGTGGACACAAAAGGTGATAATTCGTTTCACCGCAAAGTGAATATGGTATTCAATTTTATTTTGTAATGTGTTTTTGAAAAAGAATAACTCTGAAGTTAAGTACGAGAACGGTGCGAATTGGGGAGCATTATTTTATCGTTGCAAATTTGATAAAATTATAACGATTTTTAATCACGAACCATTTGATGTTAATTCAGAATACGTTGTTTACATTCGTTATATACCGCATTTATTTAGTTTTCAAGTTATGTAGTAAGTGGGATAGATTAGTTGTATGAAACAATATAGCTGGACCAGTAAAAAACCAGTGGATTGGAATTTATATAAAAATGGAATTTCTTCAAACGTTATATTTTAAGTCCTTATTAAAGAACTTAACTGGTTCTCTAATTTATGATCAGTGAAATTATATAACTTTTTATTCGGAAAGTATACTAAAATATGGTAAACAAATTATGCGAGCTTGGATTGTTTCGTAAATGGACGAAGGTGTGCTGAAAAGTAATGCCTCGGAATTTTTTATTCAGTTCTCAATATTGGTTGAGGTATTACATGTCCTGCATATTACTCGGTCGACTTTCCCGCTTAGCTGACGCAAGTTGCAACCCTCTGCCGCTAGAGGGCTCCGAATTATAGCGCGTAAAATGGCGGTGCATGAGAAACAGTGTACTGTAATCGAGTTTCTAACCGTAGAAAACGTGCCTCCAATTGACATCCATAGAAGAATGAAAGCTGTGTACGGTGATGATTGTATCGACGTCAGTAATGTGCGACGTTGGGTTGTTCGTGCTCGTAAGGAAGGAAACGGTGGTGCTAACCTCAACGTGTGTGGAAGACCGCGAACGGCTACTGACGAGGTTCATGGGAATCGGGTTGACGAACTCATCAGAGGAAATTGTCGGATAACACAGGCACTGCTCTCAGGGAAGTGTGGCATATCACGAGAGCGGGTGCAGAACTGCGGTACAGAAAACTTTGTGCACGAAGGCTGCCTCGAATGCTCACTCCTCACATGAAACAGAAGCTATTGGAGATCTGTCAAGAATTTTTTTTTTTTTTGCGTTTTGAGCGTGAGGGTGATGGGTTCCTTAACAACATTGTGACAGGTGATGAAAGCTGGGTTCACCATTTTGACCCCGAGCATCAATGGAGTTCCGCCACAAAGGATCACCGCCACCAAAAAAGTTCGAGTCCATGCCATCGGCAGGGAAAGTCACGCTCACAGTGTTCTGGGATGTTTAAGATGTGGTGCACTTGGAATTCATGCCTAAGGGCACCACCATAAACTCTGCAAGGTACTGCGAGACCCTCAGAAAACTGAAAGCACGAACTTGAAGAGTTCGTCCACACATGGAGCACCCTCTCCTTCAGACAAAGCCAGACCAAACACGAGCGCTGCGACATCTGCAACAATCCCACTCCTTCGATCATCCTCCATACAGTCCCGACTTGGCCCTATTCGATTTCCATCTGTTTTCAAAACTTAAAGAACACAATCGAGGACTTCACTTTGATAGCGATGACGCGGTGCAAGCAGAGGTGAGGTTGGGGCTCCGTCAACAAAGTCCAACATTCTACAGTAACGGTATCAAGAAACTGGTCTATCGTTGGCAGAAATGTGTTCGTATCCAGGATAACTATGTTGAGAAATAAATATGTAGACATTAAGAATAAAGATGAAGAATGATAATAAAGTTTGTTTTATTTGAAAAGCTTTTACATAAAAAATTCGGAGGCATTACTTTTCAGCATGCCCTCGTAGTTTGAAATTTGCATACATTGTTACAAGAAATGTCATCTGTTACGTCAATTATATTTTGTTACGTAATCCCTGATGAATATAAAAAGATCGAATGAAAAGTTGTAAATTGAATTTCAGTGTAAGTAAGGAGTTCGTTTTTTCTAAATTACTGGCAAATTACTGGAAAATGTTAGTGGATGAAAAAAATAAATAAGAATTATTATTAAAACACCATTTGGATATTAAAGAATACGGGAAGTGTGCCCTGACATATTTGAATATCCTGTGAAGTTATAATGAATGTATAAAACATTTTGGATGCCGATCGGAACGAACCATTACATGGCGCAATACAACTACTAATTTCGTGTATAGTACATGTGACATTGACGAGTTTCTTAGCGTCTTGTGAGGGTCGCAGGGTATACTTTTGCTACTATTCGGAATAGTATGAAATAATTATTTTATTCGGGGACAGTTCAGCGCATGTAATATGACTTGTGTGATAATAAGAAAGGATGCCCATGGGTATGATAGGGTAACAAGGATATTTTTCTGTTCAAATGTCTACGTATATATTGGCTCGTTTGAACCTTTGATAATTATAAAGGAAATTAGAATTATGTAGTACACTGACCCCAACCTTCGTTTCAGCGGTTCTTTCAAACAAGTTTTAGGAAGGGAGATCGAAGATTTCTGTCCACATTTGGTCTCAAATAAACCGTCTATGAAAATTAGTACAGCACGTACTTGGTCTGAGTACATTTGCCCATAACTCTAATTAGCGTACCCTCTTGGCATTGACTATGTATTTGTGCAATAGTTTCGGTATCGAAGATCTAGAAAACTCAAACCAGAGACTTAGATAAACTGTTAATGAATATTAGAAACATTAATACCGTAAGCTAAGAATATATCAATACTTGCTCCGCCTCTTTGTTTTTAATGTTTTGATGAATTTTTGCAGAATAAGTAGATAGGTTGAATGTATTATCGAGAGCACTAGCTATGCTATAGTTCGCACATTTATAGTGCCAAATTTTTAACACTACTTTTGCCATACGTTTTTGCACTATACGGCGAAATGTAGTGGTTAAAATATATTCCTTTCATAAAATATTACTTAAGAACTTTTTTATTAAAAAATTGCCAATAAGATGTGTTTTATGGCAAAAAAATGCAAAAAAGTAAAAATTGGACAATTTTCAAAGTTCTAAAATGGGTATTTCAAGTGAAGTAACACATTCTTGTGTATGCTCACAAAAAATACATAAAAACCTACAAATTAAATAAACAATTTTGCCCTTCAATGAATTTGCATGAAATGGCGGCAATTTAAATTATTTTCGAAAAACGCCGACTGTGGCGGTAAAAATCTAAATTTCTTGTTTTAACCATAGCATACACGTTTTCTCCTATTTTCATGAACATTCGCCGATTCTTTAGTTATTTATTGCATTTTTAGTGGAAGAAAACTGAAATTTCACACATATTCTTTTAGGTTATGATTCATTATTAAAGTATTTATACCGTATCAGTTCGATAGTTTCTTTATTCACGAGTATTTTACATTTTAAAAAAAAATTACGACCGGAGATATTAAAAAGATAGTGTAGCGATGCACTAAAAATGCATCAAAAATGCACATTTATGCTATTTTCTCGAGAAGTCCCGGTCCGATTNTTTCTTTATTCACGAGTATTTTACATTTTTAAAAAAAATTACGACCGGAGATATTAAAAAGATAGTGTAGCGATGCACTAAAAATGCATCAAAAATGCACATTTATGCTATTTTCTCGAGAAGTCCCGGTCCGATTTTGCAAAAATTTTTGTTTTGACTTCTTGTTAACATATGTAATAAAAAAATTGAAAAAATTGAAAAAATTCCTACTTACCCATTACATCGCAACTTGGCTCTAAAATATGCGCAATGTAAATTCAAGTATGCTGCTAAAATTGCAGAAGAATTTACTTATCAATATATCCATTGAAATACGCATGTATATACTTGAATGCCCTTTGTAAAAATATTTATTCATGAAATCATAAAATTTATCGAAGTTTAATACACAAATTACTATAACTTCTGACAAAGGCCAAATCTTGGCTGAAAGTTGCATAGTGAATTATAGTAACTTTTCTAGTCTTACATGTTATAACTTAATAAATAATGATAACAGACGTAAATAGCTGTACTATTTACCCGCAAACTTGGATATAATTCATAATGTTATAATGCTTTATACGGTCTTGTAAGTGGACAAAATTAATATGATAGAAGGCTAGAATATTGTCAATAATTCGTATATTTTTGGAAAATATTAAGTAATTCGAAAAACGTACCCCTATTCTACATTGTTGATACAGTATTATTTTCCAGTTTTAACGACACGCGAGAACTACGCCACAATGAGTCGTGTTTCGAAAAGCCTTTGGGTACACGCTGAACTCTCCCGGCGGCGTTCGCAGATTGAAATTTCTCTCTTTCCGGCAACATCCCATTTCACGAATGTTGCTAAATTCATCTCTCTTCAGACCTGGCCCTCTTGCGACATTTGCGATAAATACGCTTCATGACATGCTATTAGTCGCATACTGCTTTCACATTGAAAAGCGTAAATCTCGATTAGACAGATCCATACAATTTCACCACGTTTGATAAGGATCTATCAAATTATAGATTTGCGTACCGGATACCCCTTCGCACATTCAAAAATCTCCTTTCTACGATAAGATACCAGCCTTTACCTTGAGGACGAAGTCGGTACGTCCTGCACGGACGAGCGTCCATTAACTGCTAGAGATACCGGCGATTGAATATTTGGAACATGAAAATGAATATATATCTGAATGACCTTTTGCAGCGTATAAAGTAAACATGTCCGAGGTGCGACTGTTCAGAGTTATTTTCCCCACAAACATAATTTTTCAGAGAATAGTGATACAGTGTATCATTGAAATTCGTATGAAAAATATCCTTGAGAAATGGAATATTTTAGCTCCATGCGTCCTACGCACCTCCATACGCGTCGTCTCCATCCATCTCAAATAATTAAAAAACAGAATTAAGGAATTGTGATGTACACAATTTACCTTTCTTTTATCGGAATCACAAAGTACGAAGAACATTTTAAGAGGAGAAGAAGTATTACTGAACAGGATCCCATTACTACAATCGGAGGGGAAAAATACGTTTTTTAATAAGTGAAAATAGTTATTATTTCTGTATTATATTAAGATATTACTCTTAAAGAATACGTATTTACGAGCACTTATACCCGATTTACATTAAAATGTGCATTTTGAATTTAAAGAGCATATGACCCGCGAAACGTTTTTACGGCTCCCGGGTTATTGTACTTTTTACATCAAATTTTTCTTCCAATGTTGTGGGGGGGGACATAACTTTGTCTTATAAATCTGCTCTGTCAGAATTAATATTTGACAGAACGTTTTATTATAGTTCTAAATATTAAAAACTCCTTAAATATAAAGAAATATAGTATTTAATTTTTACAGCTCGAAATAATATAAATTTGTTGATAATATTCAAAATATCGTGTTACGAATGACTGATATTTTTAATTTGTCGGACAACTTTTTTTTGGTGTTATGTTATGAAACAACCGAATCATCTATGAATCATATACTCTTTGTGCACAATGAGTGACATCTCAATTGTTGGACTTCTGTGGAAAATTTTCTCCAACCTCATAGGTTTATTCAAATTCTTTGCCTTTGAGTTAAAAAAAGAGATGAAATGATTGGACATAACTTAACCGGCTTTATTAATCACAAGCTCTTTTATTAATTATATTTGTGAACCACGATGCTGCACTACCTCGTCAGAACCATGTGCAGAATTTACGTAGCATAACGTAATATTCACGACATCGATAAATAACCGATACGATGGTGGAGCTGCGACGTCACGCAATCGATACATTGATCGACCTAGCAGCCAGGCGCGCACAAAGAGACATTCAAACAAGGTGGTCTTTCGTTAGCTCTTACAACCTCGTCCGGAGAGGCAACTCCACTTCGCCTTACTACAATCATCATTCGGCAAGCAAGCCGACCTTTTCTCTCCTTCAGTCTGCACCAGGACACATTTGAAGTCATTATTATCTACTTGAAGATCTTTTCTTCAATTCATCGGTCATCAATTCAACTCAAAGCCCTTCAACTGGCATCAACTGGCATCAACTCAAAGCCCTTCAACTCGACTTCAACCACACGTCATCCCAGCTGAATTTCAAGGAACGGACCATCTCATCTCATGACTGTATCACGGAAATTCAGCTTTGTATTTTGATTCTTTTTCTCCATTCTCATACTGCGTGTCATATTAAATTGTTTGGTTGGCAACCAGTGCTAATTCACCTCACCCACCTTCCTCATTTTCTAATTCATTTAAACGTTTGGTCGTTAGAACCTCATCATCATTGTGCAGGTATTTTAGCAGAATTATCTGCACAACGTTTTTCCGAACCCCATCTCGTGCAGACTCGATTGATTGCAAGTGTTCAGAGAAAATGGTCCGCGGTCATCATCTCCTAGATGATGGACAACGCGACCTAGAGTATTAAGAACCGATATGCAGAATCCGCACCAGTCGTGACATTGTTTTCGTGTGTATCTAGCCCACTCGGTATCTCAAGTTTTGTAGACTCGCTTTCCATGAATTCAATTCAAAGGGGAGGATAGGTAATATTCGTTTACGCTTTATATAGCTTCGCACTTTGATTTGTCGACTGCTCCGTGGTGTTCCCCCGTAAGACCTGTGCCTTCCGTCTTGGCGACTTGGGCAGCGTTTACACCGCTGAGTGTTACGCCATAGATGCGATCAACAAATTGCTCCCGCGGATCAAATTTCCTGATTTGCTCTGATTCTCTAAGTGCCCATCAAGCGATTCAGACTATGTATCCAGCTGATCCAGAACATCCAGGATATACTTTTCTCCCTCCAAAGTGACGGAAATAACATAATGTTTTGCTGGATTCCCGGACACGTGGGAATCAGAAGAAATGAGGAAGCAGACGTTTCCGCAAAGGCGGCATGCCCCAAGAATCGCGTGGATTTCTTCACGATTCCAAAACGAGATCTCCTAAATTCCATCAAGACAAGGATTCTGAGTGAATGGAACAATGAGTGATTGGCTGTTGAAGGGAATAAGCTCCGACATAACAAATCCTATGTTAAGTCATAGAGCAGTTCCTGTAGGTCAGCCAGGCGCCACGAGGTCTTGCTGATCCGCCTGCGCATAGGACATTGTCCTCTCACTCATCGGTATCTCTTGCTACTTGATGATGAACCCGTTTGTGAGGAGTGTAGCTGTTCTTTGACAGTCCGTCACCTACTAACTGATTGCAGAAGATAAACGAGAATACAGAGACAAATTGGTCTGGCTGCAGATTTATCAACAATTCTCGAAAATGAAACGGATGATGTTAATAAACTATTGAATTTGTGTGAGTAGATCGGGGCTCCTTCCACAAGTTCTCGGGAGGATTTAAATTTGCATTCTTCTTTCCTCTTCCTTTACTTCTTTCCTCTTAATCTTCCTTTCCGTAATTTGAAAATTACAATTTTCAGAATTTTTTTCCTTTTTATGATATAATGTATTGGGCTACTGTTTCTTTTTCTTTCCTCTCATCTTTGTATTTAGATATTTGTTGAATTCAAGGGTTTTTTTAGTGGGTATGGTCCAAATATTCGGCGAGTCCCACACACGGGGAAGAGTCACTACGGCTCTTGTCTATGGCGCGAAACTGCATTCCCCCCCCCCACCTACAAGGGCTCTAATGACCTCGACGTATCCTAAAACCCCACAAAAAATAACCGCACTTCGATTGTCTCAGTAGATATGAATGTGATGTAAAGCTTGGATACGGATATAATGTAGACCGTGTTCCCCCGATGTGATTCACAAGTGTTTAGTGAGTAAAACCCGTGTAGAACTGGCCCTTAGTAGCTCGTTACCGTGGTCCTAAGAGGTCGTCCATAAATGTAAAATGTACACATTTTAACACCTCACCCTTCCATTCGTAACACACTTGCAACGATACATCCCCCCGTTTTGCTGATTTTGGAAAATATTGAGACGAAAATATGATGCGCTGCCTTAGTTATTCGTTATTTGTTGCTGTGAGTTCTCATGGACTACAGTGAGAAACAGGAGGGTTAAAAGGTCTCTACAATTAGTTATGCACCACCTAGGTTAACACCCCCTCTTACGCAATGTAACTATATCCCAACCCCCTTCATCCTAAAGTTGCGTTACGTAATATATGGATAGTCCTTTGTTATCAACTGCGCGCTTGTCGCAGGGGCGAAGGGACGGGCAAGCGCTCTCACGAGGAGCTGCAGCGCGAGTTGGAGCGCACGCACGCGGAGCTGCTGGTGGTGCGCGAGCGCTTGGAGCGAGCAGTGGCGTACTCGCGCGAGGTGGAAGGGCGCGCGGGCGAACGCGACCGGAAGATAGAGGAGATCGCGCAGTTACTCGAGGTGAGTTTCGTTTATTTACAATAATTATTTCGAACATAAATAATTCTTAACTTCTGAGTACCTACTTGCGGAGGAAAGGTTTCGTCTACGACCACATGAAAATTGCGACGGACCAGGACTCGAACCTGGGATTCCTGCAATGGCCGCAGGTGTGCTGTCCAGTACATCACCTGCCTCGACTTCCGGAGCCCGTACACAACATCCACGTGGACCGACTCATTCCCATATAGGAGATGTGACTCCAGGAGACTCTGTATACTGGGAACACTTGTGCTCGGTTTCCCGGTTCAACCCGGGACCTCCTGCTATGGCCGCATGTGCCCGGCACCACCGTTCAATCACCATGTTGGCGATACCCGTGGAAACTGAGCGTGGGCCTCGTTTTCATTGTGCTTAGGCGCAAGAGACCGAGACGTCGAAGGAGACTCGTCTGAAGGAGCGCTTCGAGAGTGAGCTGTCCGCGTGCCGCGCTGAACTGGAGACACGCGACACGGAGGTGGCGACGCTCAGCGAGCATTTGCAGAACACGACGCGCGACTTGCGCTCGCTCGAGTCCGGATACAAGGATCTGAAGGTACGTGAACTATAGTTATTTTATACGATAAAAATGATTCCGATATACGTGACCTTATTTTAAATCGTTCCATACCTTTCAATCCTAAGTAAATTTCCGAGGTAATTTTTATTTTTCTACTCAATAATATTAAGTAAAATTTTTCTTCAAACGCTCCGCAATTCTCATTAATCATTGTTGAACTTGTACATTTTCATGTTTGTTGGTGTGATGAATTTGAACTGGGTAGGTTTGGTTCTCTTTCCGTAACTTTATATTAGGGGAATTGAAGTATATACTCAAGTCATCGAGAGTTTGGGCACTAAACAGACAAAAGTGGCGGACTCGAGTGGTGTTTCAAGGCAGCTACCACCAATATTTTGGAACAAAAAACCCACACTCATTAAGACTTGGACTGCCTGTGATTGTCGTTTTTATATTAAAATCATCTTTTGGTAGCACTTACATATACCTTACGGGTGTATCAACGCTATGGAAACAACACAGAGACTACCGTAAAATGAATGTCGTTGAAAGTAGATTAATAAATTAAGATTTCTTGGATAATTTACGCAATGTATTTTATAAATAGGAATGTTAATTTTGTGTTACTCTACAAAGGATAAAAAATAGTATTTTAAGGACAGGCTCTCCTAGAGGTATTTCGTCAGGTTTGGTGGTAGTGAATACAACGTATAAGATGAAAATATCACTAAGTCGAGTAGTATACGACATAGGGGGAATCAATTGAGTAGGTTGGCAGTTGACCCAAATTTGGTAACTTTTCAGGGGGGATCTAGACTATAGTAAAGGTTGAGAAATAGAAAAACCGGAGTGATCAAAAAATATTTGTTATTCGTTAAGTTACTTCGTAATTTGTGTTTGAGAATTCAAGAATCAAGGCGCCCTATGTTTTTCTAGAAGTGTGCGTCTAAAAATTATAGAAACTAAAGTATTTCAGAGGCGCCATAATATTTCCGAATTTAAAGTAACCTTGTACTGCCTCAGACTACTAAAAAAGCGTTTGGAGTGAACCACGTGGTCATTGGTCACTTTTACACCCTTGACGTTTGCGAACTCTAAAGCCCCAAGGAAAAAAATCTTTTCCATTTGTATTGTTAGGAAGTGTTTAATAGAACTATTTATTACGACCTAACTGTGATAATATTTTTTATTAAATATCACGTTTCAGCAGTTGATTACAGTCATCGTCAGGCGAATGTAATGTGTGAACCAATGCGTTACTTTTATCTTGGCAACAAGAAGAAAAGTACAGGCTGTGTGTGTTCTTATTTTAATTATATATAGAGAGAAATTTGTTTTTCGTTTTGTTACCAAGATAAAATTGACACATTTGTTTGTGTACTACATTCACCTGATAATTGCTGAAACGTCGTGATATGTATTAAAAAATTTCCATAAAAAACGTCTTATCAATTATTTGTATTACATTAATATTGTAGAAGTCGATAATGTTGAGTAGTGTTCATAAAAGTATTTAAAAATATGATAAAAAATAATTTTTAAATCTTACTAATTTTGTTGATTTATCANAAATAATTTTTAAATCTTACTAATTTTGTTGATTTATCAAAGTTTTATATGATTTTGAATAAAACCGCTTAAGGAAAGTGTGCTATATAATTAAATTGACATTTCTCCATAGGCTGCATCCGACAGAGTACAGCGAGAGAACGACACCATGGTTCAGCGCTACAACAAACTTCAGATCGACTACGAGAAGGTGCAGTCGTACCTCAAGGGCATTCGGAGCGAAATGAAGGAGCGCAAGCTGGAGTCCAGGGTATGTATGCAATATGAAGCACGTGTTTCACTTTTATTTGCTTTCTTAGACCCCGTTTACACGTTCTACTTTACGTACACACTAGACAGGATGTAGATTGAATGGAATGTTTGAAGCGTGCTCTATTTTTCAGTACGACTCGTGCAAATTGACTAGCACACTCCTAGCGGCATTTCTGTTTCCTAGTTGCGGCGTCTGTGTTCTCTCGAGTTGGTTGCGAGGATAAAATAGTTGTGCATTTGTATGTTGCGGTGTTTTCTTGTTAGTAGAATTTCGTACATCAATCATAGAGAACAAAATATTACATTAAATCAACCATCAACGATCAATGTAGCCTGTTTGCATATCAAGTGAAATGGAAGCTCAGTTGAGGTTAGCTGTTGGTTGCGCTCGCCGTGGCGTTGAGAGACAACCTAGTAACATCCATTTCTCGTCGTATATCGTGTAAAACGCTCATTTCAGAACGTCCATTATCTGTACTCGTAGATGACGTCATCCTCTTCACATCCATTTCTTGTACAGCAACTGCACGCAAACTGTCTGTGAAATGGACCGTGTAAAACGGGCTTTAGCGACGATCCTACAAGTTTCTTGACGCTGAAAAGTCACACAGAGGAATCTCTGTTATTTCAGAGTCACTTTCTTTATCAAGTGTGAATTACTAAACTGTTATGGCAAACGAATGAAACATAAGATGGTGATAATGATAAATGATTGTAATAGATTTTCATCTATTATTTTAATCCTATCTGGTTTATCAATTGAATCAATTTTAGTATTGCATTTTTAGTCCTTGAGTTTATGAATGGCAATAAAATAGCCTATTTGCTTAAATTATTTCTATTATGCCGGTAATAATAAAACTTGTTTTAATATTTTTGCTAGCGCATTTTGTTACGCGTAGTACAAATTAATAGTGTTGGTGATTTACTCCCGGTCGCAAAGTGACTGTGACGTGGCGTAGCGTTCCCATTTATCGCGCAGATACCTCACTGCTACTTTTCCCTCGAAACGCTAGTTACCCTACGGTGGGTTTCTTTTAAATTACTTTTCGATAACTAATTGAATTAATTCTTAGATATCGAATCGTCCTCGCTGCCACCACTAGCTATACAACCGAAAACTAGAAAAATACGAGAACTTGAGACTGTATACATTTAATATAAATATTACAACTTGGAATGTTAATGAAAACACTCAGACATTGAATATTCAAAGATATACACTCCAGAATCATAATGTCCACGAGCCGTACGCCTGCACGTACCCCTCTCTCAACTCGCTCTGCTCTACCCAACAACTCTCTATGCTCTCTTATACCCTCAGGCGACAAAGCATCGCAGGTTGCCATATTTTCGCGTCGGCGTTTTAGCACGTTTTCCTCTCGACGCTGCGTCAGTCCTAGCGTCTGTGAGACTGCTATATTTAGCATCCGCTCCCGAAGCGGCCACCAGCCTCGCAAACTGCACAATTCCTCACGAGGAAGAACAACACAAAAGTGCACTTTTATCACGAAGTGGTTTTAAAATCTTGTGATGGCGTCGTAAAGCTCCGCGACGTCACAGTGACTAATTCCAATGTGCACAATATATTAATGTTAGAAAGTCATTTTTTTAAACTCATGACAAAAAATGCAACAACAAAGATTTATTGATCATCATTTAGATCTTTCGCGACAGAACCTACTTCCATGTATCATGAGTTTTGGATCACGTGCATGTTGCACCATTAAGTATTATATTCCGTCTTCCTAATTGTGAAACTCTTTTTTGTATTAGTTTCTAATATATTTTTTTCGATTAGTAACTCAGATTCATAAACCTATTCTGCAGTTATACGATAATACTATGCTCATGAAAAATGCTTTAGTATCGTTTTGTGGTTGTGGCTCATTGACTGAGCGCAATCAACGGCAGATCTGATGCGTGATCAGCACGTCACCTGTGATTGCTGATGTTGAACGGCACCTTTACTAATAAGATACTGTTTGCTACGAGAAGCTTAAGCGTGTACTTGCGCAGTAGTCGCCACTATAATCATACTAAACATGATCGAATTGACGCATTTGAACAGAGTTCTTAACAATTTAACTACTGTTATTAACACTTGTTAATTTTAATAGGGTTATAAGAGAATATTAATATATACTGGAGAAGCAAATATTTCGTGAGAGTTTGCATCTGTTTGGTTATATTGTAAACTTGCAAGTAGATGAATTCAAATTTCGACGTGTACTATTTTAAAATGTACATTGCTTGTAATGATAAATGACTAGCCCAATTAATTTTTACTTTGAATGAATTATACATTTCTGTTAGATATAATTCAAACTCTGTTCAATTTCTGTTCAACATAATGCAAACATGATGTTTGAGCGCAAATACCAGGACTGACGGAAGCATGTGTAACTGAACGTACTACGATAATTACGTATAAAATGTACGTAACAATAAGGAACTGATGATTTGTAATACTCAAATTTGAGATAAAGCGATTGATAGGTGAGATAATGGTCTCGTTTTCCAAAATATGTCGAAAAAGATGATACTCCGAGGAATGGGAGAAATTTGTTCGTCTAATGGCAGTGATAAATGAGAGATGCATATGGTTTTGAGAAAACGGTGGACAGTAGCAGATCTAGACCGTAATCCAGGGCGGGAGGCTAACCGGGGGCCATTTTTGTTTACAAATTATGGTTTTATATTACAAATTGTATAAATATTACTCAAAATGAAATGCATCAAATCAATAATTAACAATTAACAATCTTGTATTATTAATAACAATAACAATTATTTATCAAAGTTATAAACATGGTATTATATATATCGTATGAGTTGAGATACTATTGACCCCAAGACTTAGCTTTATTAATATGATATTATTAGTTTTATTAATATGGTATTATTAATAACAACAACAATTATAACTAATAACAATTATTAATCTGGAAATACTTTTACGAAATATGCTATTTATCAACTTCAATTTTATGTGGTAAGAGGTCAGGTCCAATGGGGGAGGAGGAGGGCTACAGCATTGAATCCGCCTCTGAAGGTGGGTTATTGTAAGATCAGCGGAGGAATCTTTTCTTATGAGACGAAGAAGTGTGGGTGCAGAAATTATTGCTAAGGTAAATATGTTTTTTTAATCCCTGTTTTAATTATTTGCTTTCCAAATCTATAAATCATTCACTTTCCTTACAATTCGATATTGGTAAAGTTGATTGAGAAAAGTGAAATACCGTTATTTCTATGTTTCGAGAGTATTGAAGTGCCCGTTTTTCAGTTCGGCTGTAGAAAAAGAACCTGGATGTTAGTACCTCAGGTTTGGGTGTAAGATTCAAATTCAGAGGGAGGAAAGAATTTCTCCATATCTTTTAATATGATGTTCTATACGCTCATTGTCACAAATTAAACTGGACATACCGCAACCAAATGATCGGAGAACGCCTTTCCTTCGTCCGAATTTGGATCTCTCATACAAATTTACTTCTGATTCCAAACTCCGAAAGCGGTTGTGTACATTTTCTGTGTAGCCCTGTCGTAGCCCAGGTTTTTCTCCGGTTTTCCTTTAGGTAGTGGCAGATTTTCCTTGGGCGGAAGAATTCTTAATATTTTTGTTATTGTTAATCCCGAAATTTAGTGAATATAATATCTACAATTAAATTTTGCAATAATAAATGGCTATAAGCACGTATTTATTAAATAATGTATTTTACAAGTATTTAATCCGCGTACGCCCTTAGGCCCTTCGCCGGAATTGATGGGATGGTCCCTTGCTTGTTTCCGGACAGTTACTTAGTTTATTATCCCCCACGTGGTCATACGCAGTTTGCAACTGCTTTGTTTGACAATAAAGTTGATTATTAAACTTGTTATCACTGTGGGCGAGTTGCCCTTCGTTTTCTCTCCTTCGTCGCGGAGATGTATATCCAGTATCTTTTCCTTTTTTTATTTATTAGTTATCTGTACAATAAGAAATTAGGAAAAGAATCAGGGTGTTCAAGTAAGCTAAACCTCACGTTGCTGAGTCAATTGTAACAAAACGGGGGTAAAAATGGGGTAGTGGTTAACACTTACCTATTAAACAAAATATGTACCTCGGCTAGCTCGTATTAATTAAATCACTAAGTGGTTTCGGATTATTTATCTAAGTGAAATGCATACACTGGAAAAAGCACACACGGGGAAACTGGGTTATCACAAGGAAAACGCATATAATAACTTTACTTAATTACTTTATTTACACATGTACATTTTAATTAATATTATAATTAACATGCTTTATTGCCCCCAAAATCACACGTTATTCCCCAAAACATTACAACACAGATACTCTTTACAAGAAGAAACCCTTTTGGCATTTAGCTTTACCAAATGATTACAAGACATTAATGGAAATTTAGAACAGAAAATCATTATTATCGCTCATCTTGATTACGCCCTTTTCGAATTAATTAACAATCACAAAAAAAGTTCTGAGCATGGGCCTTCACTCATGTCGGTCGAAGCGCTGAATCTTCTCGCTGCTGCTTAATTACTATCATTGGTAGCAGCGAACATAACAGTTACCTTTATAACAGATGTGCAAATCAGTCTATGGTGTAGGCAGAGGTTGGAATGCCACTGACAGCACGTGGCTCGAACGGTGATCCCGTGCGTCTCTCATCTGGTCATTCATCGGCTGAAGCCCAGTCGTTCTGCGGTCGCTGTCCCATTCATAAGTATCCGCTATTTCTCCGAATTTCCGTGCTTCACCGCGGTCCCAAACGTTCTTTAGCGTGAATGTACCTCGTGACTTGCCGAGACGCGATTTAAACGCCGAACGCTATCACTCATTAGCGAACGAAGTAGTACATCGCGTTTCCTACTCGTTTTCGGAGAATTTAGAAATTGTAAAAGCTTCATCAACTTCACACAATTTAAATAAGTTTCAAGTTGTCGCTGAATAACAATTTTGAACTTAAAANACATTAAGACCTAATGGACTGGAAATTTCAAAGTCCAACATCTCCTAATGCAGTACTCATTAGTGAGATGGAGCAGTAACACAAATGTTCTGCTACGAGTAACACTCGACAAATGTCAGAATGCTCGAATGAAAACCAGTAATCTAATGATTGCTGGTTTCAAAGTCTAAGTAACGTAAACAGTAGTCTCCTCGTACGCTAATCCAGTGATCTCTCCAAGTGAGTCTAAAGTGATCTCGGAGCGTTTCTGCACCTGAATAAATGGAGTCATCCCCTACTACGTTCCTCTGACGTTTGCTCACGTGCTCTGTTTTTGAATACCCACGTGACTATTTTATCCAATAATATTAAAAACTAAATCGTGGAGTATTCGCTACTGGTTATTTTTCAACTTAATGACGCACTTCTCCAGCCAATCAAGAAGCTGCTTCTTTAAAAATTTCCACACTTCAACGGCGCTCTCCTTTCCAACCGTTTTCTGAGTGATCTTAACCAGACGGTTTTTAACAACAAAAGGGTACTGAATTTATACAACTTTCCAAATTTCAACTGTCACACCCGTCTCTTTAAAAGTTTGTTTCTTCTGCGGTTCGGCGACGCTCGCCAACCGTCTTCAGGCCGATGGTCACTATCCCTTTGATAGTTTCGTCCGCTAAGGGTGAGGCCACCCACACCCTCGCTGTCTTTTGTAGTCCCTTTAACTCATAAAATCTCTCTCTCTCTTCT
This sequence comes from Laupala kohalensis, assembly GCA_002313205.1. Classification (NCBI taxonomy): domain Eukaryota; kingdom Metazoa; phylum Arthropoda; class Insecta; order Orthoptera; family Trigonidiidae; genus Laupala; species Laupala kohalensis. The sequence goes on from NNCF01127361.1 coordinate 93,781, forward strand.
CCCACGCTCTGCGTCTTCTCTTACCGCTGCGTGTTTGAGCTTGTCACTGATGTTAACCTACTTTTAAGAATATCGAGTCATTTTTCGTTTCTTCCTGGTTTCACTCCCAACGACTTTGTTTACAATATAATCGCCATTTTCTAACTCCAACTGCTTTTGGCCAAAAATAAATGCGTAGTACACCACGCTTTCTTTTCACTAAATTGTATGATTCTTTTCTGGGAACAAGGAAATCCTGCACTTCTGCAACGGCTAAGGGCCTTCCCCACTCCACTACCACTTCGTCGCAACGGTCGCGGAACTTTTCCGCTTATTCAAGAAACATTTCTGATCTTTTATAATTTTAATACTATTGATTAATAATCAAGAATTAATCAAATCTTACAAATGCCTCCCATGACTTGAGAAATTTATTTAATATTTTGTTTTTTACCGAAAATGTGCTAATAAATTTAATGATGATGCTTAACTGATGGTTCCTAGTCATGTCTCTGCGATAAATCTTGTTTTCTTAACCTTCGTAGTCTCTCGTCTACTTTCCACAATTAACAACACCTATTAATTATATTTCATCTAACTTCGATGCTCGAGTCATAATAATTACTTTCTTCTTTTAATCATCCTTTATTTAACTCTTAATCCTTTCGTCCAAATATCTCTTGACTTAATTTTCGTCTACTTCTCTTAACAATTGTATCCGTAATGCTTTCCCATCTAACTTTCTTACACCTGTCCTTCTGAGTGATATAAAAATAACTAATTTAACGATACTGGTTTTCATCAACCCCAATTGACTCTAAATAGTAGTGGAAAGTTACCCAGACGCCTCTCACATGGGGTATTTTCAGACGACAGCAAAATGACTCTAATATATAGTGGGCCGCTAACCGGACGCTTCTTCCTGAATACGTGGTTCTTCCGGACTATCTTAACAACAAAAAAACGACACTTCACATCTCTCGACGACTGTGCTTCCATCTCCCTCGGGCGTTGACTACAACTAATTAATTAACTACTGATTACCATTATCACTCAACCTACCTTCCGTCTTCTTTCCCGTAATTGTTATTTTGATAGGTGCTATGTCCAGAACAAGTTGCAAGGCTTTTTTAGAGAGCGTTTTATAACATCTGCACCAATTCACGAAAATAAATCCCTGTATTCTCTCTCATTTGTTCTCCATATATTTTCCTTGTATTCGGTTATCGGACTCCAATGACGATATGTCGTTCAGATGCGCGAGGAAGAGCTGATTCGTCGACGCAAAGAGCTGTCCGACGCCCATCGCATGCTGGAGGGCGCCGCGCGCAAAGCGGACTTCGCTATGAAGTGCAAAGTGGAAGCGGACACGGAGAGCTCGCGCCTGCGCACGAGCGTCATCGCATCCCTGGAGCACCAGCTGCGTCAGCAGCGCGATACTTTGCACACGGACTCCGCCACCATAGAGAAGATGCGACGCGAGAGGGAACTGCTCAACTCAACGGTCACGCGATGCCAAGGTGTGTTTGATCGTAATTCTACTCTTTTTTTTTTTTACCACGGTGCATAATTTTTAATTTGGGATTTATGACATATAATCTAATTATAAAACATAAATTTCTGATATCGCATTTTGTTGATATGTTCTTCAACATCTCTGTATATTTGTATGTTGAATTCCAATGTTTTACAGTTCAATTTCCTTTCATTGTAATTAACGTGATGAGCATTGGTATTTTAGTTGCTGCTTCTTAAATTTAACTATGTCAACAAATCAATTTTACAAGGTCCCACCTGCTGTATTTTGGCGTCTTTGCAATTTAATGAATTAATTTGGCCTTTCTCTTCTTTTTTATACCAAGTGGGTAATTTATTGTAATTAAGATAACTTATCGCAATTGCTCTTATGTTAACTATTGAAGACCTCATTGATCTCTCTGCACATGCACGGTGACGTTTTGTATTCTGGGGAGGAGGATTGCCTCCATAAACTTAGGAACATGCTGTCGGTGTAGTCCAATGATGGAACGATTCTTCATTCGTTATCTCAAAAACGTTCATTTGGAGAAAAGTATTTCTGGCATGCATCTCAATTAATATTTTATTAAGGGCTGTAATGACCTTGACGTTGGCAAACCCCAGAGCCCCAGTTTAAAAGAATTAAAGATTTCTTGACTGTAGAGCCCAATTGCCGCACCATTTCGTTCGTGTCTTTCATAACTGAAGTTCTCATGCATGTTTTAACTCGTTCATATTTTAACTCATGCATATTTTAACTCTTGCAGTTCTCTCACCATTATTAACATGTGACGTTTGCATGTCTGTTTGTTGATAAGAAACGACGGCTGAACAGACGCAAGTGCTACGTCTGCAAGAGCAAGTGCGAAGGCAGCAGGCAGATGAGCTGGACCTGCACACGATCACGACGCGCAAGAACAAGAAACAGATCAACAACCTCCAGCTGGAACGTGATAGGCACGTTGCTCACATATTCAATTTTACCTATCGCAGCCTTCTACGTCACAGATGTGTTGAAAGTGCTCGATGTGAAGTGCGTTGTAGATTTCTTAATTTATATCATGTCAGGTTTTAAGATGTGGCAAGGTTCAGGTCTGCTCTTCCACCTATACATGATGGAAGGAATTGGGAAGGACAGATGTCGGGGTGCCGGGGAATGTAATGTACCCAACCGACCATGTTTAGATTAGTAGATGAAACATCTCTCACTTCTGTCGAGTTGGAAATTGAACCCGAGCTCATCCACATAGCAGATACATAGAATGGGATATATATTCAGAGATTTTGGGCATCAAGTATGACTTGAGTTAAACAAATAGGAGGAAACTGTTATTTCTCAAGGAGATTAAGTTATATCATGACGAAAGTATGATACAAATTTATAGAAATAAGACATTTTGAAAATTTATCATTACAAAGTGATTTTTGTACAGCCATAACCAATTTCTCGTAATTTTTTTTTAATATTGCCATTTTTTTCGTAGGCTACAATTATTTGTAGGCTTAATTTTAGTAAACCGCCAAAATTTCACCGAAGAATGGTTCTTAGTGTTGTTCTGCAAATATTTAATATTTTACCCAAGTACATATTTTACTAATGGGAAGGATGATTTACGAAATAATAATAATAAAAATAGATGTTATATTTTGGTTCTCTCCTTCAAATATATAGTTTCTATTCTGTATTCGATGTAAAATAAATATTAATAATTAAATATAAAAATATTTTTTCATTGTTTCAATTTGTATTTATTAGCCAATATGCTACTAAAACTGAATAAAAAGACCCATGAACATTGTTAAATTGAAGAAAATCTCTTTATTTTTATCAACTTTAATATGGTTATGGTGGCGACACTTGCGCTCAAGCAAGACTCCCCAGTTTTTTGCAACAATAATACCCTTTTTGTAGATTATCTGTTCAACATGCACTCAAGCAATAAGCCACAACCGCTAATTGTTATCCTCAAGCGTTTTTCATGAGTATAGTTGTATGGTGATAATAGTATAGTTTTATGAATAACTTGTGTTGCTAATCCGAAGAAGTAAGGCTTTTTGTATACAAACATAACGAGATGCTAAATGGTGTAACATGCATGTGATCCAGAACTCACGATCCTGGGTGGAGTAGGTGTGGGAGGAAATGGTGTACAGTTGTGGAAGGCGAACGGGTGGTGTAGTGGTTAACACCCATGCGATCAATGTGGGAGTCCTGGGTTCGATTCCCGGTTCGTCGCCATTTCCACCTGACCGAAAGTTATAGATATTTAATTTTCTAATTTCTAGAAATTTTCTCTATGCTTTTGCATGACGCAGACTCGGTCCTGGTTATACATGTTGCCCCCTCTTGTCGTAGGCTGATCCTAGCTGGCACAGAACTGGAAGTAAAAGTTCAAGAAACGCTCGAGGAGGTTCGCTTGAAGCAGATGGATGTGTACGAGTGCAAGAGAACTATTGCCGAAGGAGAAGCGCGTTTTCGGCAGCAGCAGAATTTATACGAAGCTGTGCGCGCCGATCGCAATACTTTTGCCAAGCATTTGCTCGAAGCGCAGGACCAAATCAGCGAACTCAGGCAGAAACTTCGCGTTCAGGTAGGATCCTTTAGGTAGCTCTGAACAAACGACATCATGCTCATGATGCTTGATTGTATGCTTGTTGGTTGTATTGTTGTCGCAACCAGAATACTTAATTGACACAATAAGCTACAAATTTGCTGGAACAAAAGGCATTTCTTTGTACANTTGTTGTCGCAACCAGAATACTTAATTGACACAATAAGCTACAAATTTGCTGGAACAAAAGGCATTTCTTTGTACAACTAGGCTTAATATTTGTAGAAATCTTGTGTTGCAACCACTCCTTTAATTATGTTTCCGATGTGGTGTTTTGGTAATGCTTAGATAAATGAAATACTACACCCAAACACAAAATTCAAGGAGTTGCGTTAGTTTTCTGTGGGAATTACAATGTATGTTATGTAATTGTTATGTTGACAATAACAAAATATTTTTTTCTTTTCTTAAAAGCACCAACAATACAAATTTTGGAAGGAGGGTGTTATATCCCTGGAAAGAAAGAAACATTATTTACTATGTTTTACTGAGCACGACCGCTCTATCAGCTGGGAAATTGAACACCTTCATTTTCCGTTTCTTATGATAAAAATGTTTCCAGAATACTTTCTTGAAAAATATTAACGCTCGGTTAAAGAGTTGCTTCCATCAAATTAATATATTTGTGTGGCCTTAAAATTGCATTTTTGATGCACTTCGGTATATACGGAATGTAGCAGAATTCCACGCAAAAATTAGAGATGATAGAACACATTAATAGGAAAAAAAGTTATTGAGGTACTTATCTGGAAATGTTTCCCGAAAGAAATATAATGACATAAAAAAGAACAAAAGACAAAAACGGTATGTATAGTGTTTTATGAGGGGAAGTGAAAAAGTAACATAGGTATTCAAAAGTTGAAGAACAACAAATTAGAAGAGAGATTCAAATTTTGACCAATTTGCAGCAATACAGACGTCGCACCGACGTCCTGGGATTCGCGAGACTCCAGATAGAATTCACTCGCCAATACTAATTTATGTCATCATATATTCGGGAGACATTTCCGATCATGTGTACCATAATGAGTTTTTGTTCCCTTCAATGCGCTCTATCATTCCTCTAATCTTTACGTGGAGTTCTGGGAAATTCAGTTTATTTCTTGAAATTAGCTTCAAGTATTCTTTGATTCAATTAATCGCCACGTATGCAATATTAATAAATTTCTGGTAACGAATGTTGAATTGAGAAACTTTTTCCTTATCCAAATTTTCTTGTATTATTTTAAGTTCACTCTCCCCACTCCCCTAAAAAATAGACAGTGAAATAAGTATATTCAAAGAGATTATTTGGATCGAGAGAAAAATAATAGTTCATCCATAACAGCCCTTAATTCTACTGAAGTGAATTTGATAGGTTCAGTAGCGGAACCAGGATTTTGTTTTTAGAGAGCTTAGCTCTGGGGAGATTAGGGGACATGGAATATTTTGTAAGGTTGATGCAGAATTATGTAATTTTACAGAAGTTTACGACTCTAAGAATGTTTTTACTAGTCAATGGAAATATTACTTAATTTTTATGGGTTTTTTATTTGGGAGTGGAGGGGGTGGTAGGAGCTCGAGCCTGAAAGTTCCCTCTCCCACTCCACCAAATCGGCCACTGGATAGGGTACTGCTCGAGTTGATGTTAATGAGAATAATTTAGCATCAAGTGAAGGCCGTTACTTCTGTGACCTCTGAGGAACGCGGAATCAGCGTGGGTAGAGCGCTGAGTTGCTTGCTGGATGGCCGGGGTTCAATTCCCGGTGGGGTGGGAATTTTTCATCCAGACTGACTCCCAGGCCTAAGCCGCCTGCTGTAAAATGAGTACCGGATCTGCCCTGGGGTCAACTCAGTCGGAGCGATATGCTGACCACANCTGAAGGAAGACATCGCGGCAAAGGAGGCGGAGCTGTGGAGAGCTCGGAAGACCGTCGATAAAACTGAGAAGGAGAAGGAGGAGCTTCGCGTGGACCTGCAGCACACGCGCGACGATCTGGCGGCGGCGCGTCAACGCATCCAGTCGGCGATGCAGGAGGAACGGCGTCTGCTGCAGATCCTACAAGAGGCGGAGGACGAACACCGGAGGCTCATCCTCGAGATGGAGCGGGTAGGTTTCACGAGAACTTCAGCTGCGCAGTAATGAGAGAGAGTCGGTTCACGTTCACTGTAGGTAGAACGCAATCGCTAAGATATCTGAAATCGGCATAAATAAATAGAATAACATTATAGTTATTTCAACTCGAAAAACGTTCCTCGCTGTCCATTTAAGTGAAATAATAATTACATTTATAATTGAATCGCACTTTTTAGAAAGGAACCAAGTCAACATTTACTACTTTCAGGAGGGAGAAAAAAACTGGTTAAAAATACTAATCAACAAATAAGATTTGTTTCTTTTTAAATAATAACATAGTAGGGCATAATTATATGCTCACAAGAAACTGACGAAACATTCTTTCTAGAAACTAATATTAATATTTTAAAAAATCAGACATAATTCCTTTTTTCACTGTACATATCATTTTTTTCAAGAAAACAAAAAATGGAAGAAACATATTTTATTAATCAAAAGTGAACATTATTATCCTTAACGAACTAGTGAATTTGAATTAGAGCATAAATACGCTTGTTCATATGTGCTCAGGATAAAGTTATGTTTGACATCTTAACATACTAGTTCTATTCAGTCATGTTCTGTGTAAGAACATGTTAATGTGGAACCTGAAATAATGTTCTAATAAAACTCTTTAGCGTCTTCATCATTAATATATTTTAAAAGCTTTCTAAAGTCTGAAATTTTGTTGGGATTTACACCAATTGTTCCTTCTGAATACGCCTTTGTCGATCGTATGGAGAAGTTCGTTGAATTTCCTTTCCCCAGTCGAAACGTATTTTGAACAATGCTCTTGACGAATGTTCGAGCTGTAAGAAAACCAGGATTTTCTGAGGTGCATGTGAATCCTCTGAGCAATGATGGCGTAAAATTCACTTTTTGATCTCAAGGACATTATGCAGATTCTTGTGATAGAGTATTCTTTTTTATGTACTTGGGCCATCATCTATGAAAGTCAAGAATTGGGGTATTGGAGTCCAGAAGTCTTACTAATTGATTCTTCTTGCAGTTTAAGATACTTTCCAAGCATTCCTTCATTGTACTCACCCAGAAAATCTTTTTAATAGCTTTCTTAAAGACTCACAAATCTGTATCACTGAGTAAAAGAGTGTCCTCTTTCAGGAAAATGGTGTTTCAAACTTTTGAACCGTCCTCAAGCAGTCGAAGCAAGAGAAAACCTAATCGTAGCATGATTTCCATTTTGCTCCGGGCTGGCATCACAGAACAAGTGAACAGAACCCATCCTGACCCGGGTTTTTCTCCGGTTTTCCTTCGGGTAGAGGCGGATTTCTTATACAGGTTCTCTAGACTTTTGTCTAGGGGCGTGTTTATTGTAACAATAAATCGTGAATTTAGTGTTATTTCAATTCTTATGATTTTTGAACACTATACTCAGAATAATCTATAGTTCGATAATAATTTGTACGTGAAAACAAAATTTTCTGTGTGAAATTACAAACATATTGACATTCTATTAGTATTATAACTCGTAGCTACCTTTTTATCTCGTCTAGGAATTTTTGCTGAAATTTTTGAACTCGCCTCTGCCTTAGGGCCCTTGATCGGAATTGATGGGATGGTCCCTTGTTTACTTCCGGAGAGTAAATAAGTTTACTGTCCTCCACGTGGTGATACGCAGTTTGTACTGCTTTTCTGACAGTAAATTTATTATTATTATTATTATTATTATTTCTTCCTGAGGCACAAACACTTTGAAATAATAATTTATAAAAGAACAAACTTCATTCAGGCGTGTAAAATGATAAAAAAGTATTACATTCCTACCACCTGTTCCGCTATCGACAGTGTTCCCATTCAAACTGTTGACAAGGAAAAAAATTCACTAAATCTCTGACAAAGTTCCTTTTTTCATAGGTTAATACGTCTATTCTTTATTAGTTATACGGGCCGTGAAAATAAAAATGGCAAATTTTGACCTAGTTCCTTTCTAAAAAGTACGATTCAATTGATGGAGTATTACGTTGTCTTATGGAGGATACTTTTTTTTTTTAACTTTCAAATTGCAAAAGTAATAGAAGTTTACTTCGATTTGTAGTAACTTTTCTGTAGTACTTTTACGCCATTTCTATCTGTATATCACTCACTGGACATTGCGAAAAGACGTTTCACTTTTTCCGGGGCGTGATGCATAATCACGAAACCTTCATGTCTAACATTGCTTTCATTTATAGAATAGAATAATTTATTCCAAGCATATACATACTTTCATACATTACGGTACATTACACTGAAACATTTATGTCCTACACTTATTAACGAGTTTCTGTGTTGTATCCTCTCGAATTCTTTTTTGTTCGAGTGGATACGATAATTATTTTCCCGAAGCTTCAACGTCGTCTCGTTTTCTTTACGTATTTCTTATTAAATAAGAAAGTTTTTAGGAATTAAATCTGTTATTAATTGTATCGAAATATTGAGTTTTGATTTATTAATACGAGTTTACAGACAGGGGACTTTTTTATGATCTCACGAACTGGACTGTGCGCAAACAAGTTAAAAGGAATTAAATAAAATTGTCAAATTTTTGTGTTTTTGTATTTTAGATTTTGATGGTGTTACTGAAATAGTGAGTGGTTCTAGTTTTGCTAGTGCGAGTCTGCAATATATATTTTTTCTTTTTCAATCGAACGACTGATACTAATATGGTATGATATTATTTTTCAATTATATGATTTACATTACAGTGGGAGTAAAATTATGGTGGGAGTATAATTACATAGTTCGAGCGTGCCTAACCTCATGATCAGATACACCTAGGATTTTAAAACACTTTCATTAGCTATCACGTGTTTCCGGTAGCCTTAATATTTGGACTCGAAGTTATTATCACTAAGGATAAGTATTAGGAAAGAGTTTCCTTAAAAAAAATCTTTAATGTTCCCAACGAGCTACCTGTAGAAGACATCTTGCACGTGACATTTCCGTGTCAAATTGTTGCTCTTCTTAAAGCGCAGGTTTTGCTAATATTTGTTTTTCTCTAGTGAGGCAGATGCAGCATTCTTTTGTTAGTGCTATCTCATTTCCTTCACTAATGACGCGGTCCCAGAGGGTTCAACGTCATTAGCTTTCTCTTCGACTGTTTATGAAAGAAAAATCTTCCACAGTTGTTATAGCTTGCAAGTCAGTAGACGTATTTCGAAACGTGTCCACGGATTAGTGTAAAGAAGTATATTGAATTGGAAGGGGTAGTGATAGGAGATATTCTTACCAATATTTTTTTTTTAATTTACAGATCAGTGACGAGGTCACACTGCATCACGATTAATTACAATAAAATACAATATATCACCATACATCGAATNAGTGACGAGGTCACACTGCATCACGATTAATTACAATAAAATACAATATATCACCATACATCGAATTAGAATGATCAATTTAATTTATATCATTAGAGAGATCAACCCCTCTGGACTCCAACTCAATTTCGCAGTTTGTCCTGTGACTTTAATTTACTTACTTTTGTGCTGTTTACAATATGTTCAATAGGATATTACCAAAATACTGAAAAAATTGTACTTTAAACAAAGTCGTGTTGCGAAAAATATTTAATTCAATCGTCAAACCACTTATCAGCGATTTATTGGTAACTAGTTGATTACCCGACTTTGCTAGGGATATTTCTTAGACTAACCTTCTTTTACTCAGGAGAAAATAAANGTCTTTTACTCAGAAGAAAATAAAACTTATCTGTATTGTGAGATCGAAATACTTTTACTCACTAAAAAGATGTAAGGCAACCTAATTTTTTCAAATTCATACTAATACAAATTAATACGAAATTTTACTGTATACACTACACCGTCTCAAGGGAACCGCGCCGGTCAAATTGTCGCCTTCCGAGGCATCGTGACGCGGCGGCACCGTTTCAATTACAACCTCGTAAAATCTAAAGTATTCGTCGAAATTTTACGATTTAAATCCTTTTTTATATTTATTAAACGCACCAAACAAACAATCCATAAATTTGATGATGATTGATTTTTTCTTCTTTAATTACTCTCTTAAATTGAAGTATTTTAACACTTATAATTTTAATAACGTTTTATCGGTAATTTATTTTTATTTTTTTGTAGATAGACATATGCTTTTGCAAACCTTTTTGTACAAATATTTGAGGCGAACAATATTGCCTTTCATAGTTGTCACCTATCTCAAACAGTTTAGGCATCGTCAGCGAATATACGTCTCTTTCTTCCCGATTTAATCGACATGAAAAGCACTTTAAGTTTTTTCCGAATTTTCCAACTTTTCGTACAACTTTTCAAATTTTTCTTTCCCTAAAAAGCTTATTTAGACTATTACAAATATTTTTAAAAATTAGCCCAATCGTTCCAACCCTTCTCAAGTGATGCGCTTACCAACGAACAGCATTTAATTTTTATTTATATAAATGGTGAATGGTGTGGAACGGGTATGGCTGATGTCTCAATATTTTAAACAAATTTGTTCAGATTTCGGGTAGAACTGGCGTTTAGTTTATTATGAAATGAAACTGTCAATGGGACGCACACATTTTTGTACAGAAACTAGTGCATAAAAAGAAAAGATGAACATGTGCACGAGACTATTTGTGATGAATAGTCACTTGAAAAATAATATAACCACATTAGTACTTGTATAAAGCAGTATTAACGTTCGATGTGATTTCATCCGTTACCGACACGCTATTCCGAAAGACATACTTCAAATGCGTCTACTTTACATGTTACGCTTTAAAAATTTTCAAAATTAATGTGTGTGAAGCCGCAACTTCTCAGTGCGTTGATACGAACATAGATAATTATGGTCAAGTTTCGGGTATCTAGGTATTATCTGCTGTCAATGACAAGTATTGCTCTCATTTATCAATCAAGATTAATTTGGTATATGAAATTACGCTAAATATGTGGTAGAATGAAAATGACCTGTTGGGAAAGTTTCTAAAATTAGAAGGGTTCAATGAAGTTTGTGATCTATTTCTGGCTACGGAATTCCAAATTACATGATTTCGTGTACATTTCATATTTAAATTGTTCTCAATTTTCAAACATCAATATTGTTATTGATATTAACAAAATTCCGATAATTAAAATTTCAACGTGTAACATGGAACATTGCTCTGTAATGTTAGAAAACATATTGGCAACACATTCAACGCAAATGGAAATACTACCCACCCCGGATATAGACACTTCCAGGCGCGTTTGTGATAGTGAAGTTTTAATCGCTTGTTTGTTTTTCAGATGACCAACGAGCGAGACATTCTTGGGTCGCAGCTTGTCCGCCGTAACGACGAACTGTCTCTGCTCTACGAGAAGATTCACCTCCTGCAGCAGACATTGCGGCGCGGTGAGGCGCAGTACGATCAACGCCTCGAAGATATACGTCTTCTCAAGATTGAGGTACGCTTACAAACATAATAGTTTTCATTGTGGACCTTTCTCACTTAAGTTTGACTTGTATAAGTACTTGTTTAATTTTGCTTGTTTTTACGATCATATTCATGGGTTTCTTCAACTTTCTCTCTATTTGTTTTCAACACGAGATCGCTAACTTGAGGAATGCCTAGTTGTTGATTGATGTTTCGTGTTGTGTGCCGAAGAAGGAATAATTTAAGAGAGTTATGAGTCAGATAAAAATCTTGACGGAGGAAAGATGCTGTAGAGTATACAATAAATCACCAACTTACTTCTTCTCTACGTTTAATGCAACAGTTTTATGGTATTTCGGTATCAGAACCTTAGTTTCCCTCTAATATGAGGAACAAAGAAATCAATAAATTGAAGGGTCTTAAATTCCCTTATTGATCCAGTCTTGGACGTTCAGTAGATGCTAAACCCCGGTATAGTGCGGAAATTAGAGCTTAAATGTGTACCTTAAACCGAACCTAAAAACGTGGAGGAGATCCTGACCCTGAATCGTAGCTAGATGCTGAGCCTCCATTGTTGAGCAGATGCTGAGCCTCCATTGTTGAGCAGATGCCGGGCCTCCATTGTTGAGCAGATGCCGAGCCTCCAATGTTGAGCAGATGCCGGGCCTCCAGTGCTGAGCAGATGCCGGGCCTCCAGTGCTGAGCAGATGCTGTTCTTGAATATTCTCCTTTTACTAACAGGTGCGGCGACTCCGTGGAGAAAAATTACTGCTGACGCGTTCGCTGTCCAACATGGCGGATCTGCGCCAAGAGTGCTTCCACTTGGAGCGCGACCTGACGCGCGAGCGCAACCGCGTGCGGGCGCTGGAAGAGGAGCTTCAGAACCCACTGAACGTGCATCGCTGGCGCAAGCTGCAGGCCACCGACCCTCCGGCTTTCGAACTCGTGCAGAAGGTAAGGATACAATGCATCTTCTGTTATGGATTTAAAATGTTTGTTGCGAGAACCTCCAAAAGAAAATGGGTAATTCATACCGTACTGTCACGTTAACTGTCGCAAGAATATTGCAGGAAAATTATTAATTTTTGTTTCAAAATACAATAATTACATCACATCATCCACGTCATGGGAATTAAAAAATTGTGCATAAGTATAACACAAAGTATTTAAATAGAAAGATACAGAGTTGTTCTGATGTTATATTAGATTATTATTCTGATTAGATTATTCTGATAGTATCATTATACATTAACGTATTTACTCACCTCCTGTCATCCTGGACTTAATCCAAAATAAAATACATCACGCGAAGTGACATACTGCTTGTTTTCTTGGAAGGCATAAAACAATAAGTAGGATATCTTGGTGAATCCTCATTTGATTTGAAGTTATTGCATTAAAAGAATTTTTTAACTGTTTATCTTGAGTATGTATCGATTAATGCAAAAATAATTAAGTATATACTATCGTAATATTAATGATGAAAAGTTCTGAATGACTAAAAGAAGACATTAAGTCTATGGAATACAGTCATTTCTTCTTTGCTAAAATATATAATGTTTCGTAATGGCAACAACGAGGCGACAGACCTTTGCGTGGGTGTTGTGACGTAAAGGCTGAATAAGGGAACGCGGGTTGCATTCTATCAGGCGTATCGAAATTTTTAATAATCTGGTGGCCATTTAAATTTTCAAAAGCTGGTCGTTTAGACACATTATATCGATGTTGGTTAATTTTAGTATTACAATTACTTCTGGATACTTGAAGACCATACAATGCGTTTTGGCCACCGCCTCTGATTACAGATATAATTATTAATTGAAATGTCTCTTTGGGAACTTACATGTCCCAAACACAATAAAAGATATAAACCAAATTCATTGATTTATTATGAACTGAGAGTTGACTTGATTATGATAAAAATACCAAAATACACACATGATTAAAGAAAAAATACGAAAATTAATTATTTTTCTTGAAAAGTTAATCATTCTTTCAAATAATTGTTCAGAAGTAAAGGAGTGAATAATAAGTTCTTAATTTTACTCAATTTACATCAACATTTTGTCCATTAATGAGTGAAATTGTTGGTAATATTGGGTTTTCACACGAAATGTAATTGAACCGTTTCTAAACTTAGGTTTGTTTTGGAAATTTCTGCGCAATAATTTTTTGCTGTCGTGACGTCGACGATACTTGAGTAGTTCCTGTGTGTGTTTCCGTGCAAATAAAGTGACTGGATCCTCGAGGTGGTTTCTTCTTCTGAATGGAAGTAAGTGACAGCAACAAACCTCGAACGATGGACTAGTACGAAAAATCTTCTTGACAGGGGCTGATCTGAGTTTCGAGACTAGTGCTTCGCGAGCTAGTCCCCTGTACGCTGATTCTATTAACGTACCCCGTGAGTGTGCCCACACGTAATAACCGGTTCGTGTCTCCCGATTAAAACTGTTTCTCCCGAAAGTCGTCAATTATAAATTTTCTATTTACTGATATTTTTAAGACTGTGCCCTTTTTCTTATTTTTTGTCCTTTCCCAATTTCCTATAAGGTCGCCACTAATTAGACCCCTTCCATGTATTTCTTCTAGAATATTAAAATTCTTTAGTAAGAAATGAGCGGTGTGCAGTCATCTACTGTTTATTATATTTAATTATAAATGCGATCTTTCCATAAACATTCAATATTTATCCTTTACATATTTCCAGAACGTTTAAGGTGGTATAGTTAATAAACAAATTTGTCCACGCTACATCACATGACGAAACACACGTGACTCGTATAAATTCTTAGTCAGATGTTCTAACGATATCTTCGTATAATCTTAACTGTTTTAGAAATTCTGGAATTCTTTCAAAATCCGTGCTCAGCTTGTGCGTATTAAATTCTTTTACATATTTACTGGTCTTATAATATAAAGGATGATTATATTTAAACATACACTGATCGCTTTTGTGGAAATGCATATATGCTCGTTTCGACGTACTCGCCCTACTTCGTTAATGTCATTTAATATCCATACTGCGAGGAATCACTTCAATCCTGGGTCTACTCGTTAGTCGCTTGATGAAACAATAGATTGCTGCGTGAAGTCACACTTCTTTCTCCTCTATTGTTATGTTTATGTACATCGTAAATCTGTTTTTAATATACAAATATTTCTCTATAACCTGTGGCAGTTTTCGATTTGTCTTATTAAACAAGCTACCTATTTTCTTTTGTTACGTTACACTCTTTCTCTTCTAAGTACTTTAGAAGTGTTCAAAATGTTTGCTTCACTGGAAGCACCCCACGCCGCACAGTGTGTAACTTTGCCCATCTAAACGGTCGAAAATCACTTTTACCAACTTTCGAATCGAGACATAAAGTTGGCACCTCCGTTTACTTGAATGTCTGGGGCATACCAGAACAGTGCCTTTTTTACCGACTCTTTAATTTATCTTGTATATATAGAGCTCCGAAATGACCCTTCGCCCAGCCGTCTGGCGTGCTCCAACAGTCGTTCTAAAGTTTTCTTTGCGTTCGCTGCGGATCGTCCTAAAACGTTCACTGAAGTCTTTTCTTCGACACCTTTGCATTGATTTACTGTAAAATGTAAGTGCTATCGAATGTATGTATTGATATTAACATATAAGTGGTGGATTACGTACCAGAAAGCGAAACAAAATATACGGTAAAAATAAAAATTTGCTTTCATTTTTCATCTTTATAGAGATGTACAAAACCATAACCACGCATTTCCGTCGAGAAACCAACACACAAATATTCCTAAACTATCTCTTCAACTATCACTACTTACTTTTTCAGCGACCGTTTGCGAAATTAAGAGCAATTCCACTTTTTCAGTGGCGATGCGTCCAATCAATAGGAGGACGATTTTCGACCTTTGGCGGGGAGACATCACTGGGGACAGGACTCGGCACATAACCAGCTAATATATTACTTTAATATAATCTGTTACTTTATCCTAGAAGATTGTCGTAATGATATACGTAAGTCAATTTCTACGAGCATCAGTTTAATATGCTCAAAAATACAAGTGCGGCAGAAATGAAATAAGTTTTTTGTAGTCCAATTCAGAGTGGTTAAGCAACAACGTGGAGTTTGCGCCGAAGGTTTCTCTTAAGATGTCATCTTCCAGTCTTAAAAAGAGGACGGTCGCATAAATTATTTGACGAAAGCAGTGCTTCTGTCAAACGACGAAACGCCAAGGGAAACTACGAGCGTCAGGGAAGAAAGATGCTGCTACTACAGTGGGAGAACTTTCTTTTGCATCTCCTCAAAGAGCTACAAAATTAAGAAAAGCGCGAGAAGCATCCCTCGAAACCCCTGAAAGCATGACACCTGATGAAGCCCTCTCCACGATGATGGATATAAAATTAAGCGTGAACCAATACAAAGACCAATGTCAAAGAATACAAAAGCCAAATATATCCTCCATATTGTTTTGTGAAAGCGGCGAAGGAAAGATGTTATCCATCAGAAGAGAGCATAAGCACTTCTGAGACATCAAGGTTTATTGGATCAAACAGACATCAGACTCTGTCACGAACAAGAGGAAGTGTTTAACAACAAAGTTGACGATGGCTTGTCTTGCGTTTTAATTTCGAAGTGGGGTTGTGACGGCAGCGGAGACCAGAGTCGGTACAAACAGAAAGTTTCAAGCGATCCTTTTTCATCTGACGAAAGTTTATTCAGTATTTTATTTGCACCACTTCAACTATATACCGAAGTTTCTCGAGACAAAAAATGTATCATCTGGAATAATCCGCGACCTTCCTCTTCCCGGTATTGTAGGCAGATTAAATTAATATTTGTGAAAGAAACAAGAGATTTAATTACAGTAGAAGTGGAAAATATTCGTAAACAAATTTCTTATTTAGATTCCACAACAGTCCCGTTATACAATAACCAGACCATTCACATCAAACACAACATATCTTTCTCAACGGTAGACGGCAAGATTTGTACCGCACTTTTAAACCGATCCACTCAGATGTATGCGGTGCTCTTCCCAACGAAATGAATGATGAATAGCTCTCAACAGCAATGGAAAGATAGGGAGGTGGATTCATCCTCACTTTCTTTCGGAGTATCACCATCACATGCATGGGAATGTGTATTCGAGTGTTTCCTGCATATCGCTTACGGGTTAGATATCAGGAAAAGGCCAATAAGAAGTTGTTCAGACATTTTTGATAAGTTCTCATTAAACAAGTGTGTCGAATCTTTTAAGGCAATGTATTGAATCATTTACTAAGTGAATCATCTCTGGAGAACAATCTCTTTGGTCAATTTAAGTGATTTATCTTGATTGTTGATAAGCTAAGGAAATTTTCCTTTCAAGCCATAGGTTGATTAAAATATTTTGCCATATACTTAAAAAAAAGAAGAATTATTCATCGTCATATAATTCACTGAGTTAATTACAAGTTCCTTCGCCGACTACATTGGAGTGTTAATGCTGTATCACGCAAGAGTTAGGCGAAGCCAAAACTTCCTCGTCTCGTCACGAGACGTCACTCCTGATCGAGTTAGCAGAATGTCACATCGATTTATCGAATCAAATTGGCAACAGCGCACTAGTTTAAAACTATATAAAGCACATGGCCTCTTCTCTTCTCTACTCTACGCTACTTCTACACGAGATTCAGTGCTAATACACGACTACTATGATTACTACTACTAATGAGAGGATAAACTTCTGATCTCGCCTCTCTTATCGTAGTTCGAACTCTTTACTGTCGGCGCCAAACCGACATATATTTTCTCTNTATTATTACGTTCGAACACATCGCATCACTACTTTTATTCTCGTCGCCAAGCCGACATTTTCTCGCAAGATCGAGCCTATAATTGCACCTCAGAAGATACGTGCAACCAGAGATTTACTACTCATCAACTTTTTCTTTGTCAACACGTCAACCATCCGGATCAACTCTACAACAGCTTCAACCAACTGGTTTCCAGGATCTTCTCTCCATATCATCATGTCATCTCTAGGAAATCAGTATTGTATTATTATTTCTCATCATATCACAGCATGTCATTAAATCATTTTAATATTGTGAACAATTAACTTTCATCTCACTCCCTCACCCATCATCACTTTGCATTTTTCCGATCATTTTGTTCTTGTGCAGAAGTGATGAAGACAAAAAGATGTCGAGGAAAGAAAGCAATAAAGAAAAATTGGGACTGAACGTTGACTTTCCTAAAAAGTTCGGAGACAATTCCAATAATGGGAATACTACTACAAAATATTTTATGGATGCCTCTACCAGTGCCTGCATAACAGGAATTCGTGAAGATTAAATAGTTCATTTCGCTGTGATTTTACAAACTCTCCTCTGGTTATGCTACTAATAAAGATGATTTTTGTAAATATGTGTCAGAAAAGAAAGAACTACACTTGCGACACTGTGCGTAGTACAAAATAGTAGTGCTTGTACACTGTGCGTAGTGCGTAGTGTTCAAAATTGTCATTCATTCGAATGAAATAAAAGAATTCTGCGTCCTGCCAATTGGACAACTCTCAGAAGACACACAAGAAGCAAGAAAGGAGGACAATCGGTACTTCAGGGAACACTTTACAAGAAAGTCTTCAAGGGAAAACACTAACTTGGATCTTTTGCACATACTCTTAGAATCATCCGATCCGTACATAACGAGTCTAGGAAAATTCCACAAACCCAAACCCCATAAAATGCCAAAAGAAGTTCTANATCGGTACTTCAGGGAACACTTTACAAGAAAGTCTTCGAGGGAAAACACAAACTTGGATCTTTTGCACAGACTCTTTAGTATCATCCGATCCGTACATAACGAGTCTAGGAAAATTCCACAAACCCAAACCCCATAAAATGCCAAAAGAAGTTCTAGATTTATTGACAGATTTGTATTACAGAAACAAACAATTCCAAGAGAAAATCCTTTAATCTTTTAAATTCGTAAGGATTTTCTTTCAAATATAAGACAGTGTATCATTATATTTGTAAAGTTGTTTTAAAATCAGGTATATTTTCCATATGTGTATTTCATTTGTGTTTCACTTTAATTTTATTTTGTGTAGCGATTTAAGATGTCGATAATTTTATTATAGCAACAGTTTAATGAAAAGCATCTAATAATCTTTTATAGTGGTATTATCTTTTTTGGCGTAAACTATCTCAGTTTTAATGATCGTTATTGCTATTTTTATATAGTTTTGTGTTTAGGGAATAAGATATGTTACCTTCAAATATATATTGCTTTAAATTATAAACAACTTGTTCATTTATATGTTAAATTTACACAAGTATTTTAACAAGTATTTTAAAATGACACTGCTTTTGAGTCTCTTTTAAAGAGTGAGATATGATTCAATAAGAAAAGGAGCTCACCATTCACCTTGTCGGTCGTCAATTCAGATCCTAATGGGGGTATTGAAGTGTTTGATCGAAGTGCAGGCGAGAGGAGTGAACGATGAGCACTGGCTTTGTGGAAGGATGCGCGTGTCGCCAACATTCTAGGGATGGACTGTCGTTGACTCAGGCTCCATTGGTGCATTCGCCCCATTAACATTTTCAATAGTTTCTCAGACGTTAATTAATTGTTGTGCGTCGTGATTTGTGACATTCTTGTGATTCTTTTCACCTCGTAACTTGATATAAATTATTTTCATGAACGTCTCGGTGCGATATTATGACGAAGCGTTTAAAATATTTTAAGTTCTGAATTTACGATGTTGTATATAAAAGGAAAAACCAGTTCCATTCTGAAAGAGCATAAATGATGAAATGAGGACCCGTAAAAGAATGTGTGTTCGAAATTTCGAGTAGAATCGGAGAAATGAATTTCGGTCACCTAGATGGGCGAAATTACATGCTGTGCGCCGGGTAGCGCACCAGTCGAAATTGCCTGGTCCTCCCGAGGCAACACACAACGGCGACGGCTGCTTGTATAACTAAAACGCTTGTAAATTCTAAACTATTCATAAAAATTTTACGATTTAAAGGTAATTTTCCTCTTTCTTAAATGCACAAAATACATAATGCAGTAAATTGGCTTAGGATTCTTTTTTCTTACTTGATTGTCTATTATCATTATTACCCATTACTTTTGATTGCTAAGGCAAAAGAAACGTGTACTAAAACCTTGCCAGAGAACANAAACAAAAAAACAAACAAACATTTATAGATTAGATAGACAGACCAATATATAGATAGATTCAGCAATATACATCGAAATTGCGGGTATAGTGATAATTAACGTCAAGAACGTCACATTAATAATCATTACAAAAAATATTTTTGTGATTAACCATTATTATTGTTTCGATAATTTAATNGTAGAATCGGAGAAATGAATTTCGGTCACCTAGATGGGCGAAATTACATGCTGTGCGCCGGGTAGCGCACCAGTCGAAATTGCCTGGTCCTCCCGAGGCAACACACAACGGCGACGGCTGCTTGTATAACTAAAACGCTTGTAAATTCTAAACTATTCATAAAAATTTTACGATTTAAAGGTAATTTTCCTCTTTCTTAAATGCACAAAATACATAATGCAGTAAATTGGCTTAGGATTCTTTTTTCTTACTTGATTGTCTATTATCATTATTACCCATTACTTTTGATTGCTAAGGCAAAAGAAACGTGTACTAAAACCTTGCCAGAGAACATATCTATGAATTAGAGAAAGAATCACCTAATTCGAATGAATAATATAGGAAAGCATAATGGACAAACAAAAAAAATACAAACAAACATTTATAGATTAGATAGACAGACCAATATATAGATAGATTCAGCAATATACATCGAAATTGCGGGTATAATGATAATTAACGTCAAGAACGTCACATTAATAATCATTACAAAAAATATTTTTGTGATTAACCATTATTATTGTTTCGATAATTTAATTTTTAATTTTCTCTTGACGGATTTCATATTTTTACATTGGTAACAGTAATGCATTCCACGCGACTATCAAACACAATCATTTTGAAAGCTCTCTTGTAGAGATTATAATTTTTTATTACCTATTTTTACCAGTAATAATTTTTTATTTTTCCCGCACAACTCATGGTTTTTGGTATCCACTCTTTTCCATTTGTCATATTTGAGAGGAATGATTGTATTGACACCATAACGTAAAGTAAATCTTTATGTCGACAAGAATACTTCCTGGACATTTTTAATTGATTGTTTATATTTATTGCTGCATAATGCATGTTTTCTATTATACAAATAATGCTGTCTACATTAGTTGTGTACATTATCTCTGTAACTCCGTCCTGGCCCTCCAGTTTTCCTCCGGGTTACGGCGGATTTTCCGTACGCGGTAATGTCATTTATTACTTTTGTTATTATTAATCTCGAATTTTCACTGCACATAATATCTACGATTCATTTCGGAATAATAAAAGGGTAATTACGTATTTTATTAAATAATTTTTCATGAGTATTGAATTCGTCACTTCCCTCGGGCCTCTTACTCGGAATGGATGATGGGTGGTCCCTTGTTTGTTTCAAGAGCATTCCCAAAATGCATAAAATAAATAAATAAATAACTTAGTTTATTATTCCCCACATGATCATATGCAGTTTGGCAATCAAATTTATATATTTATTTATATCTCACCAACACAAGAATTTCCCGGAAGCGTGTAATATTACAAGACTTGTTTTGTTGCTTCTTCACACGATGCGATAAAACTAACGAATGGTTATTTCATTCTTTATATTCTCTTGATATGTAATGAAATATCGTGTCAAGATTACGTAAAGCGCTTGTTCATTAGTTCCCGGGGAGACATAAATACTGTGCAATTAGCTTTGCTTTGCATTTGTATGACAATTAACTCGTTCGTTGCGTGTTTGCATTTTTACTTGACACTACGACGACAATCAACATTGTGGAAAATAAATAGTTCGGACGAAATTTAGCTTGACACTTTGGGAGGCGATGAGCATTTTAAAATGGGTCATGATTTATGAACGAGAAGGGATTTTATCTCTATTAAAAAAAGTGTATTTATCTTTATTGAAAAAGGATAATTGTCAGTATTATACAATGATTCTTAGTAGAGTCTTACTCTATGAATTGCTTTAGGTTGTTACTTGGAAAATATCACCTATCGTCATTACGGATTAGCTTAGTGTGGTTGGAACTATAGTAAACAGCGGAATTCTTTACCAAAAATAGCCAAAATACTCTGATTAGTTAACCAACATTTACTTTTTGTAACTCTGTTTAGGAGCATAGGGTGTCCTACTAGGGTGTTCCATGGAAAAAAATTGAAATGTTATCAGTTGGTTCTCTCATTTGGTTAAACGTTCAAAATGGTGCATGGAAGTACTAGAGTTTTTATTCTTAGGCCGCGGGAAAGGGTCCTGCAGCACCTTTGAATTTTAAGAATTCTAATTTTAGAACATGATGGAATTGACACCATAGAATGCTTTGATCTAACGAATATATTAATGAGAATGAAAGTCGTCAGAAATTTGTCAAAGAACCAAACTAAAAATTAAAAATTTTTCATTTTGGGTTGCTAACTCTTCAGGGCTGAATGACACTGTGTTTGTCTTACGAAATGTCTGTGAAGTACTGACTATACTATAGAACAGATGTTCCCAAACTTTTTAGATCCGGTTCGATGTTGAAAGATAAAAAAAATTGTGTCCTTGTTCGAAAAACATTGTACCTAAATTTTAAAATTGCTATTTACATTGACTTCATCCTAGATAATTTCGGAAGACATACAAACATGATATTTTATATCATGGAATAAAAATATTTCCGTTAAAAAAATTAGTCTCAATGACTGAAAACGAGAAGGAAATCTTCCTGCACTGATCCTCTGGTAATCGTGGTGCCCAGTTTTCTATGTTGCGTTTTTAAATGGGAAATATAGCGTGCTATTGAAGCTTATGTAAATGGGGCGATATGAGGTAGAAGGGTGGTAGAGATATTGTTTACCAAGAACTTGGAGGCCCACGTGGAGGTGTTAGTAGGATTAGTTAGTAATAGTAAGAATTAGTGATACTAGGAGTAGTAGTAGGTGGATAGACGATAGAGAGATCGCATTTCGGTAGTCACAGATACGCGAACTGGGACATTGAAACGGTTTAATTTTTTTTTTCTGGCCCGTCGGGAATTGAACCCGGTATGAATTTGTGGTGAGCAAGTTTGCCACCTTGGGAAACATCGCTTTAGAAGATGCTTGTACAAGCGCGGATGTCCCTCTGAGCAGAGGTTGTGCCCGTGTCCACAGGTGCAGATCCTGCAGAAGCGCCTCTTGGCTCAGGCATCTCTGGGGGTGGAGCGCGAGTCTCAGCTCCAAGAGGCCGAGCGTCTGTACGCGGGGCTGCGCGCGCTGCTGGAGCGCCAACCGGGGCCAGAGGCTGCTCTGCGGCTCCATCGCACGCGCACCGCTCTGCGCATGAGGGGCAGACGCATGCAGGTGCTGGACTCACGAGGACTGACTTGTGGCGTTCTTCAGTGGTGTATTGAGGTTCTAAGGAGCGATGTCGAAAAGTTTTGAAATTGCCGTTCCAACATAATTTGTTGATGGACTCTGTAAACTAGCTTGTAACCCGGGACGCGCATTCAGTCGCAGCACAGGGGCAGCACATTTTCTGTGTCTCCGTGTCGTAAAGGGAAACTGCCTTATCTATACAAGAGACAGTTAGTGGATAGCAATTGGTGCAAATGTGGGGAAGAAATTGAAACGGTAGAACACATAATACATAATTGTGTCGTCATAGGGAAAGAAGGGGCGTGCTGGTTGGAGGATTTACGACAATGGGATATATACAGATAAAGATTGGACGAAATACATTTCAGAGGAACAAGTTTATAACAGCTTTGAAGAATATGTAAATACCATAATGTGTATTAGAACAGCATATAGCTAGATAGAGGAATGTTCCATACATCCTCCCGGTAGGGACGGGGAACATATTTTACACTGGAGCATATAAACCAAGAGGGAACAGCCAGGAAAATAAATAAAATAAAATGACAACAACCGATAATGAGATAATTGAGAGAAGGGTAAGGAAAAGAGACAAGAGATAAAATTTTCATTATTTATTTAGCGAATGGCTGCGTGCATAACAGAACAAAATACATCAACTTGTATGAAATACACAAAACACGTAAAAATACAGTGGACCTATGATGGCATATCACAAATTACATATTTCAATTTCATGTCTAAATCTGTAAGCCATCCCACAGCCTCCGTTGTAGCACAAACGAAGTCATTCATACTACCCACAAAACCTCTGAGAGAGATGATGTCGATCATAGTCTGTTTCACCTCACCACAGTCACACAGCGGAGTCAGTCGCGTGCCCCAACTATGGAGTGACTCGTCGCACCTACCGCAGAGCGTTCGCACTCGATTCAATGCGACTCAGATGCCTCGACGAAGGTGGGAGCCTTAATAAGAGGAATAAGAATAGAAGGAGAAGCAATATTTAGAGAAGGAAATAACATTAAGAGAGATACCAAAACGAAGGTAGTGGCCAGATGATAAATAAGCCGGGTAAAAGGAAAATAATGGAAATGAAAAAGAAAGCCCATCTGAACGTTGTTTACTTGCCAAAACTGTGTCACGTTCTTGCGCCTCGCAGGCACTGTGCTGTGCTACGCTGCGTGACTGCGTCTCAATGTGCGCCCCCGGGTAAGAGTGAAGTGTTCATTTGAATTGTTCTCTTCACACTGTGGAATTCTTGATGTGTAGCGCTCATGTTAAATACATGTTTCAGTAAATAATGAGGTTGAGAATATCCCCTACATTCTGTCTGTATTTTTTTGCACTTGAATAACGAATTGCAAAAATATTTTACTGACGTTTAGGGAGATAATTTATTCCTAATGTATCCCATTGGATTTGATGTTAAATTTTGACAAATTCAAAATCCTGTCCCGGGTTTTTGTCTAGTACAGAGTCCAGACTCTGTGGGTTTTTGACTAGGGGCGGCGTCTATTGCAATAATAAATAGTGAATTTAGAGTTATTTTAATCGTTACGATTTATAAACAATATTTTCCGAATCATGTGTAATTGATTATTATATGTTGTTGTAAAATACCTTTTTTTTTGTTTCATTAAATACAAATTTTTTGCTATTCTGCTAATGTTATAACACGTAGATAACTATTTTTATTATCATCTTAGGACTGTGCTGAAATGTTTAATGCATCAATGCCTAAGGGCCCTTGATCGGAATTGAGGGGATGGTCCCTTGCTTGCTTCCGGAGAATAAATTAGTTTATTGTCCTCGACGTGGTCATGCTCAGTTTGTAACTGCTTTTTGGATAATATATTTATTATTATTATCATTCAAATTAAAAAAAAAAATATTTCCAGGAATTCTTCATTCATTTTGTATGAAAAATTAATGCGAAAACAGCAAGTGCTTAGCTGATTTCAGACGTTTATTCCTACTATATCAAATCGTCCGAAATCGCATTTGGAGCTGAATCAGACGAAATGCATTCGTGAACTGGAAACCGCCTTAGAGACGAGTTGTAGCGTCCTTGCTGCCTCCTCAGGCGATGGCTGCCGAACTCAGCATGTACGAGACGCAAGTGATGGAGTACAAGATCGCGCTGGACCGGTCGCAGACGGAGCTGTGCACTCTGAAGCGCAAGTACACGGCGCAGATCTACACGGGCGCGCACACGCCTGCGAGACGCGCGGCGCGCTCCGCCCTCGACGACGCGCTGCTGGCGGCGCTGCAGGCGGCGGAGAGCGGCGACGCCAGCGACGAATTGGATCAACGGCGGCGCCGGCTGCTGGCTCAGGCCGCCGTGCGCGCCGCCGTCGAAGCGGCCATCACTGCTGCAGAGGTGAAGGGCTCTTCGTATACTGGAAGTCATGTGTATTTGCTTCGAGAAAATTTTTACTTTAGAAAAAAAAACATGAATGGAAACGCACTGTGTTTATTAGTTTATTGTATACTAGCTCGGAATTGTTTTTACTTGTTAGACCGACGAAACCACTCTCCGGGATCCGCGCAGGTCGAAATTTCGCTTTCGAGGCAAGAGACAACGGCGGCAGCGCGGCTGCACCATTTCATTAAAACCCTTTTAAAATCTAAACCATTCGCCCAAATTTTGCTATTTAAAGATGCTTTCAATCTTTGTTAAATGCACACAAAAAACTATTAAATTTGATGACGATTGATTTTTTCATTCTTAAATTATTCTCTTAATTTGAAGTATTTTAACATTTCTATTTTTAATGACATTTTTTGACCATGTAGGGAAACCTTTCGCTGACGTTTTTGTGAAACTCTTTGAGGTGAACAATATTGTCATTCGTAGTTATCACCCATCTCTAACCTTTAAGGCAGCGCAAGCGAATGTACCTCTTTTTCCCGATTTCATCGACGTTTACGGTCAAAATCATTTTCTATATTTCTTTTTACCGTTTTCAATATAAATGATAGCCTATGTTCATCCTGGACATCTTATCTATATCCTTTCCAAATTTCGACACGATCAATTCAATGGCTCAGTTGTGATCAAGTAACAAAGAGACAGACAAGCTTTCGCTTTACGCATTTATATATTAGTATGGATTAGTCACAGTAAATTACTTTATTGTCCTCAACATACTCATAGGCAGTTTGTAACAGCTGTCTTGGCAGTAAATTATTAATTAATTTGTCAGTCTAACTGACTTGATGTAGGTATAGAACATGAACTCAATGCAGCCAAAGCTTTTACTTCGCCATCGTCCATAAGAGTAACGATAAGGGTATCTCGCGATCTGTTGGCAAGACATTCGAAATTGAATTCACAGCCAACATTGGACACCAATTCAATTCACCTGCTCTTGNGCATCGAGCAAAGTGCGGAACGAATATTACCTCGTGTCTTTGTTTGTTGTGTTATTCTAACTTGCATTTCTTTACAGCAAATAGTCGCTTTTATGACTACTACTAATATTTATTTGGATATAACTTAAATTTGTAGAAGTTGACAATTCGTGTTAGGCACTCATATTGAATAATTTTCTGCAAGGTTATAACACTTGGACTATATAATGCGAATAAAATTGGAATAGGATTTTTGTTGGGGCGGAGGTGGGGAGTTTTTTCCTGCGAGTATTTCCTCCTACTGTCGCTGGGTGCACCGTATTCCTACGGCCTTCATTGCCCATCATTTGTCCAGGCGGAGACGACACCTTCGAACCACACAAGTGCAATATTAACTTGAATAAATACCGTAGTGATTCTAATTAGAAACGATAAGATATAAATTTCATTAAACCTATTTCTTATAGCTGGGTAGTATGACTAGGGTAGAAGTATTCCCTGTTCTCGAGATAGTGAAAAAGAAATTAAATTCCTTGGGTGACATGTCTGCATGGCTTATGTATGTCATACTGCTTGATATTGTTTTTATTGACATGAATTTTATGAAATATACTGTTATTTCTTAAGTCTGTTTTATTACAGTATTGAAAGATGAATGAGAACAACTTGGGTGGGGGGAATCTACGTAATGAAGGACATTAAGATAACTTTAGGAAATGATGAATGTATTACCATTATACTTTCATTGTTTTTCGCATTTTATGTTCAAAGATTAAAAATTTTATTTAGTACGCAGTTTTCTTTGTAAGCAGTTTTCCAAAATATAAACCACCTCTTCCCCCCTCAAAAAAATCTGCGATATTGAACTGGATCACGCAGGTGCCCTAATTATTTTTCCATGGTTCTTGACTGTTCTCAACGAACGACGCAGTTATACACGGAAGAATAATAATTTGGTAATGCAAAACCACAATTATAACTATTATATTTTTTCTGGGTTGAAAGGAACTAGCTCCCATAGAACAGAAATAACCATACCGAATGTACCAGAGATTTGGTACGGAGCCCTCAATCAAACCATATATTGTGAATGTATGCGTATGAATGTCCTCTTGATTTGAGTTATTGACGAGTACACGCAGCTCTTGTTCATTCTTCATCGTGTGTTAGTTTTGAAGCGTTCTCACTCGTCATCAAGTTATCCTGGGTTCAATTCCCGACGGGGTCAGAAAAAAATTATAGTTTTTCACTTCAACCCCCCCCCCCCCCATCCACCTCCTACTGCTCCTGGTATCAATAACTCTTACTATTACTAACTACTCCTACTAACCCCTCCACGAGGTCCAAGTTGTTGGTACACCCAGCTAAGCGGTCCACCTACTATAGTCTAGCTGCCATCTGAAAAGTTACCAAATTTGGGAGAACTGCCAATCTACTCAATTGATTCCCCCTATGTCGCATGCTACTCGACTTAATGATATTTTCATCATTTACGTTGTATTCACTACCACCAAACCTGACGAAATACCTCTAGGTGAGCCTGTCCTTAAAATACTCCTTTTTATCTTTTGTAGTGTAACTTAAAATTAACATTCCCATTTATAAAATACATTGCGTAAATTATTCAAGAAATCTTAACTACTTTAAACGAAATTCATTTTACGGTAGTCCTTGTTATTTCCAGTGTTGGTACACCCTTAATGTATATATAAGCGCCACCAAAAGATGATTTTAATGTCAAACGACAATCCAAGTTTTAACGAGTGTGGGGTTTTTGTTCTAAAATATTTATGGTGGCTGCCCTGAAACACCAATCGAGTCCGCCATCTTTGCTATTTTTGCTGTCCAAACTCTCGATAACTTGTATAACAATAGCCCTAGCGCATGTGTGATAGTTGCGTGTGTCCCTGTCAGGGCGGCATGGGTGCGGGCGGCGGCATCCTCTTCGACCTGCGGCGCAAGCGGCACGCGCGCGACCAGGAGGAGGCGGAGAACGCGGCCGCCACCGCCCTGGAGACTGCTCTGGAGACGGCGGTGCGCGCGGTGACGATGGATCCGTCGTCGACGTCCCAAGCCCCTACGGCGACGTCGCAAATGCAGTTGCCGGCGCATCCGGGATCTCCCAAGGAGGGTTCGTCCCCCGAAGAGGCGCCCACGTCCTTACGACGCTCCGGGGAACACTACATGCGCGGTTCTCGCAACCTGGGCTCTCAGGGCTCTCCGGCCTCCAACGGCTCCAGCAGCTCCAACAACGGCCGCCGCTTCGTGGGAGGCGGCTTCCGGGTGCCGCAGAAATCGTCGAGCAAGCACTAGCCGATTCGCTTTTTATTTATCTATTCTCGCCCCCTCTATTATTTATTTATTTATTTGAACATGTATTTTCTACAATGGGATGTTTTTTGTTATTCTGGGTGTTTTTCTTTGTATTTTTTTATAACATTTTACACATAGTTCTTTTTCCAGAATTTTGTCTATTTTTTATAAGGTGTTTTTCGATGATGATCTTTTGATACGATGTTTGGGATGAAGACTGATTCAGGATATTCAATTCTAGTCAGTACTTTGGTTCTTCCAGTCTGCGTTCCGTCCATATTTATCTATTTCCGGAAGGAAATTTCTTTTACGATTTTGGAACACGTAGGAATTTAAGCTAATAGGTGTGTTTTATAGTGGTTGTTATCAATCGTACACTTCCGTGAACTATATGAACAATCTCCCAGAACTTTTTCATACGTTGAAATATAATTTAATTGTAACTACCGTGTGACATTGAAAAGAAAAATACTTCAGCTGCACTACGGTTAATTTGAACCATATGGTATACCAATCTGATGTGTCAATGAGTTTGGAATACAGCGATGTCTTGGTTTTCGTTCACAATCCGTCCAAAAACAGTCGACAGAATAAGAACAAAAAATAACGACGAAAACAGAGGCAATTATTTCCAATGTGTGGTTGAAATTCCAATTTATGGCTCAATATACATCCAATTAATTTGGTCTAAACACTCCAATATACATACCGAAAATATTTGATTGAGAAAATGCGGAAGAGGAGAAGAAATGGATATTGAACAAATATTTTAGAATTCCCCGTTAGGAACGGAAACTTCCAGGCACCTTTTTGGGGTAGCTTGATCTATCAGCACTAAGATAAGACTCACAATCAATGAACCTGTGTTTCACAAAAATGGCTGTACACACGTCTGCTTCTGCTGCATCTTTACGATTTGAATGAAATGGGATATGACATTATCATTGTTTTCGTTGTATCATTGTCAGCAGCAAGGATACGGGTGAAAATCGACGAAATTCGAGGCAAACGAACTAAACAGACTATATTTTCGCTGGAAAGAGCGACGAAAACCAAATCCGATGTTAATCAAAGAAAACGAAAACCGAGATATTTCTGTGTTGGGCAAAATTGATGAAAAGTGTCATATCTGAGATGAATTAATTAGTCTCATTTCTGAGAAAATTCATTTTTGTAAGACGTAACGCCAATAAGCGCAGAGATGTAACTGACAAAATGATTCATATGTCTATTAAGTTTCTGGTTTCGTCATCCGATCTCTTGCATGAAGAGGATCTTGTTTTAACAACAGAAAATCTTGGCCAGTATTCAAATTTAAATTAAGTATTTCACAGAATCCCATTAATTCCTATTGCGTCTTCCATTAATCGTAGATTCTTAATACTAATCAGAGATTAGTATTAAGACATATAGTAATCAGAGATTCACAGGATACTAAGTTTTGGAAGTCTTCCCTAGTTGCAGTCTTTTCTTCTCGTTTTCTCTCGCGTCCTCTTGTACCTCATCTCTTAAGGCCCATTTACACGGGGCAAGCTGCGAGGCAGGTTACCTTTCCCCGTGTAAACGGAACCTGCCTCAAAAATTAGACAAACTGCCTGTAATTTCACCAGACACGTTACTTGCCTCGGAGAGTAGATTTGAGGCAGGTCACGTACCTCACCCGACCTCTCAAAGCAGCATAAAGTGAGGTTAGGTACATAATTGTTCGTGTGAGTTTCGTTATTAATTTGTGTTATTAATTTTTTTAATCTCCATATTCCATATTTATAATGTTTTGGTCAAGCAATGAAGTACAATGCTCATGTTCAGAATGTGAATTCTGCGTTAATGGTTTATCGTAAAATATTAACATTTTGGGTAAAATTTTAATGCAATTTTAATGGGTCTAAAATATCCGAAAAATTCATTTAATTATCTATTAATTGCGGCGACGGGTCAAGAGTGTTGCAGCCAAGATCCCTAGACCATGATTTCTTCTTTTCTGACTCGCCCGGAAGCAGTTCACATGATTCGTGTGATGGTTCACGAAATAAATGTCGCACCATATGATCCTCATTTCACTCGCACATATGACCGACGGGCGCACACTCGTCGTAATTTACAAGCAAGCTGCCAAGCAGGTTACTTGCCCCGCGTAAACATATTTGCCGTGCAGCTCGCCCTTGTAAACGGACCTTTAAAGAAAGGAAACGTGGTTGAAGGTAAAGAAGAAATAATTATATTCGCGACATTTCTTGCGTACATATGGGTACGAGGACCGAGAAGTCAAGATTCNAAGAAGAAATAATTATATTCGCGACATTTCTTGCGTACATATGGGTACGAGGACCGAGAAGTCAAGATTCTCCCGCTCACTCCGCAACTTCGTCATTCCGTTCGTTTCACTTGAAGTCGTTAAGTGCGAGTGATGAGAAAGTAGCAGTCGGAGAAATGAGGAAGTTGTCGACTTGTTCAGGACGTTCTTTGTGGGAGCTCTGTAAAAGCATTCGATTTCAAGTAACAAGGGATTACTCTCTGCATAATGTATTAAAATAATACATTTTCATGCGATGGTGTGTTGTCACTTGGTTACTATTTAAACTCATCGCTTCTAGCTGCCCCCTGTAGTAGTTACATTTTTTTTTCAGTTTGTTGCATTGTCAATTTTGACATTCTTAGTATGTATAATTTTATTACGGAACCGAACTGAGATGATAGAAGATAAAATATTTAACATTTCTTTTCTAGCAAACCACTGAATATTCAGCAAACTTAATTAATTATTTGCTCATTCCTTACGTGTCTTCGTTCTGAATAATTGTTAAAAGAAAATTACTCTTCTTATTTTGAAACACTGTCTGAATATAGTAACAAAACTAGTATTGACTCATTCATTAGTTGTACGTATTTTTCTCTTACAAATTATTGTCTTTATCATTTACTATTCCAGTTGTCTCTTCCCACATGAAAGAAATATTTCGTGTTTCTTAGAAGTCCAAATTTGTATGTTTCACCTTAATTTTTTTTATCAATACACACTTCAAATCTTTTATAAAATTATTTTTTATTGTTCGTTCAGCATTCTATGTATAGACAGCTCGCAGAACTGAGGTTATTCAACTGCGTTGAACTTTACACCGACTCCTGACAGAGGTCGGTGAGACACATTTCGCCCACTATACGAGTAAAAACATTTTTCTGCCAAAGTTCTTTTTTTGGGTGGGAGAACAAACCTGAATAAAATTGAGGTTAAATAAATTCACTTTTCGTCAAACTAAACAACACCTTTTCCTACTGTATTTTCTAGAAAAATAAGTTCTGAGCTCGAATTTTTTGTTGACAAGAAAACTTGAGAAATATTCTTCAGACTTTTCGTACACAATCATTTAATTACTTACAACAATCAACTCTTATTTAGGTCGAATAATCTACACTTGATCATGGGTACATTTATTCACGCACAATAGTGATATCGTATTCTGAAACATCACCGTAACTGTCCAAACCTCATATTCTTACTAATCGTATTTGTTGACGATCCTTCGGGTCAATTATATAAATTTGAAGGAGATGACCCTTAAATGAGCTTATTAATATAAAAATTTGGAACGAATCTCTCTGCATGCGTTAATTAACTCTACCTTGAGGTATTGATTTGCGAATACTAGGGATTACTAAAAAGAAACCCATACAGATGACTATTCCTGGGACATATTTTTGTGTTTTAGAGTATTCTTGTTGTAGAGCATCTAGTTACCTATAAAATTTCCATTGAGCTTATTTTCTGGGGAGGTCACGTTAAAAACCAAATACGGTAGTTAACTTTGATCTTGGTGAAGGGTTGCTTTGTTCTTAGCAGTCACTTCAACTAAACACTTTTCGTTGTTCATAACTCTGTTTTGTGTCTTACTGAAAACCATTTTACAACGCCAACGTTTCGGCAATTTATTTTGCCTTCATATGGGCTACAAAGAACATGCACAATTTACATTGTTTCTAGTACAACTTTAAACACCTTATTAACACAAACAATATATCAATGATTACTCACTAACTATGAAATAACTGTGACAAAAACATACCTAAAATGTCTTATTGTAATACAAAACAACATTCCTGTAAGATATGGAACCACACCATCAATTACCACCAGCCGTAACCTCTAAATACAACCCACTACATCTCTAGAACCTTCCTGGTGTTGGTCAAAAACAGAAATAAAAATAAAAATGGCAATTCATAAGTTCAGTCATGGCGAAACAACCCTACCACTGTTGCCAACCCATTTGTCGATAATATTTTGTTCATTTACTTAAATTGTCAGTGTCAATTTGTATGTTACAAGTTCTATCACTTAACTTAGTGATGTGAACCATTTCTTTAATTAATCTCTTTTTGTAATTAGGTTCAACATACAAATGCGTTTGAAAATCAAGACTGTGTTGATTTGCCAAAGCATGTTTTGCTAAAGCAAACATGGGTTGAGCCTTCTTAAGATCATACATATGTTGTTTGAATCTCCTTTTAACCAAGTGTGAGGATTGCCCAACATAAACCTTATAACACTCATTAAAATCTATCTTAAATACAACATTTTTTTAATCAGTTTTCTCAATCTTTTGTTTTAATTTACTAAGGTTGTAGAGATGTGGTGGGTTGTTTTTCGAGGTTATGGCTGGTGGTAATTGATGATGGTGTGGTTCCATATCATACAGCCCTGAGGAAGGCAAAATAAATTGCCGAAACGTTTGCGTTGTAAAACGAATCTTTTATTGATGACCAATCCTCGAATATATCGTTTCGGTGTATAATATATATTGGTCAAGATCAACATCATAAAATTATTGATTATACTTTGGAAGATGCATAGTTTTGTAACGATATTCTATTACCAACGACTTGTTTGATTAGAATACATCCACCAGATGTACTATGTGAGGCATAGTTTCCAGTAGTGTCAGCGCCGTAATAAAATAATTCGAAATTAATTAAGAGAGAAAGATACAATGTGGTACGTTTGTTTCGCAGAAATACTGGATTAGAATGGGTTGGGTATCAGATAGATATGAAGAATATGCCAAACAAAGTTGGGACAAGCATACAACTATCTCGATGTGTTCTTGAAGGATGTCGTTGAAGGATGTTGTCTTAGTGCTTATTTGTCTCGTATTCATTCGCAGTCTTTGTATTATGTAAACGTGATTTCAATTTTAACGATAGTTGCATGGTAATGAGTCCTATTTACGAAAGTTTCCTTCTATGTCGTTGAAGATATTTTTTTGTGAGTTCAATCACCTGTGTAGCCAATAGTGGACTCTTTAGAATTACGGTGGCGCTGTAAGTGGCAATTAACAAGGAAACTCCGACTACGCTACTGTCTTAATTTCGGGTTTTGCGTCATTTATGTGAAATGTAAAAAATAAAAAAACTTTAACATCCGTGCTAAACTTGTTTTCCTGCTTGAAATTGTATAATAATCTATTCTGACTTTTAGTAAATTAGTAATCTCTCAGAAAATATGTGTGGGTTCACGGCTGAGCCGCCAAGCTACTTAGAGTAAACATTTTGCGCATTTTTGATCCCCCTCATACTTTTACACTTGAAGTGGTTACTCAGCTTAAATTTGCACAATGGCGAGACAAAGGATGGGTAAAGTAATCTCTCGCGGTAAATATTTGTAACTGTTTCTCTACTTTTGTGCTATTAACATTTGTTATTTCACAAAATTAAATACCTTTTGTATGCTAATATGAGCGTACTTATGAATTATAATATAATCCAGGAGGAAGGTAAATGCACTTTACACGGGAAGCATGATAAGCGAGACGCTAGTTCAGACCTCAGAATTCTTGGGTTGTCATTTCACTTTTAGGTTATGTAGTTGAAAACAATCTTCTTCTCAGCTTTTGTATAATTTTGCTTCTACGATTCGGTCACGTGGATCCGTTGTTTCGTTTCTTCTGAAGCCTGCACGCTCTGGGCGTGCTCTTCTCAATTAAGTTGCATGATTGAAATGGGATTTCATGCTCGGCTCTTATAATTTTGCAAAGGCGGATGTCCGCTCCTTTAAGCGGTTTGCCGCCTGGATGGGTGAGCCTCATCTGACATTTCTTTTGAGATGCCCATGCGTATCAGTGTTGCGATAGAGGTGACGGATGCGAGCGCAGCAAGGGAGGAGGTAGAGAAATTGATAAGATTTGTAGTGGGAGGGTGAGTGGTTTGAAGAACCTAAAGTGTGTGGAGTTGAGCATATTTTAGAAGGTTGGGGCGGGAAGTCTTGAGATGTCGCTCGGGGGAAGGGAAAGGAGCGACAAAGTGGGTCTTCTGGGTCTCTGCTGAGGTGGTAGAGATACTTGGTGAACTATGAGTTGTGGAATGATTTTTCCACATTCCTCCCCGCTACTTCGTGAATACATGATGTAATGTACTTGAGGTTCGCTGCCTCCTGTCGTTTCCTCGTTATTGCTGTGACAGTTTTGTGAAGTCATTTGTAAGCTAAGTAAAATGTTTGTCATGATGAGGAGTGAGAGAGAAACACCATGTAACTTACCACGTGACTTTGAGATTCTTAGTAACTATTTGACAACTTTTAGCGATGGAAACGAAGCTGCTTTCTAGTTTTTACCAGATATGTTAGTTCTCACAGAAGTTTGTTAAAGACTCGGACAGTAACTACTGAATGCAAATTCGTAACGGATTAGAATTCAGTTCCTCTTATAATACTCGATTTATTATTTCAAGAAACTTAAATTGAGTCCATATTGTCCTTTATGTGTAAAGTTTTTAGTGAAGAGAACAGCTGGAAAAGAAAAGTGAGTTTTTAATTTGAGCTAAATATAATTGTTCATGCATAAACATACGAACTTGTCTCTCCCGCGTCTATTTTTCACGGGAGGTACTTTTGATGAATAAAAATCATTATTGGATAAGGGATGATGTTCTCCATATTGTTCATATTAACTGCAGTGTGAAGGTCGTTTACTGTGTGAACGTTTCGCTGGAGCATTTTCTTTGTATGTTCCTGCGTCTGAGAAACATTGTCTTAATGTAATTTTTCTTCGCTCGTTTCATTAGTTGTAGATTAGCAGGTGCCAATTTGACAGTTGAAAAGACCATATTAATAACATGAGCCTGATGCAATCTGTAATTTTGTCAGTTCACGATAGATTAATTTCCTATTTCAATATTTTGTTTAAATAAAAAGAGAGAATTTTAAAAGGATAATAAGACTTTTAATATGCAGAATCCTTACCTTTAATGTGCAGAATCCTAAACATTTAATAGCAGTGCTGCGCTACTGACGGCCAGTGGTTTGTACGCGACCTGCCTAACCCTTTTTTACAATCCGCGAATTATTGTACTATTTTCATCAAACGTTGGAAAGGGGGACACAATAAATGTGTTTTTTACAAATATATACCGTCAGAAGTAATATTTGATGACGCATGTCCGTTGAGAGAAAATAAAATTATGTTCGTAATTACCCCGTCGTACATTACAATATGCAAACATTTTATTATCATTCTAAATAAAAGAACACTTTGCAAAAAAACTAGCAGACCCGACAGACGTTGTCCTGTCCAAATTTCAATAAATTTGTTTGTGATCGTTTTGTGAATTTGTAAAAAGTTATTTTAAAAGTGTAAACAAAGTAAAAATGAAAAAAACAACGTATTTCTGAGAAAAAATTCAACCCAGAAACTAAAAAAGGTAAAAAAAAATCAACAAAATATGTCGTTCTTATCGTCAGTTATGATCAAGAGAGCGTACAAAAATTATGATTTTTGCAGTTTATACGAATTTTCCGACTTTACGTTGTAATTATCTCGATTTTATATCCAGGAATATTACAAACAAAACAAAAAAGGAACTACGCACATCCATCGTTCGAATCGTGAGTTATGGTCATGAGTTTATACAAACATCCCATAGAAAAAGCACTTCGTTTTCCAGAATTTTCCAATTTTCCGGGCAACTTTTCCAATTTTTCTGTCCCAAAAAATCTTTTTCAGGCTATACGAACATTTTTTTAACAAAATTCAAATCGGTG
The DNA here is from genome assembly GCA_002313205.1 of Laupala kohalensis. NCBI lineage: Eukaryota > Metazoa > Arthropoda > Insecta > Orthoptera > Trigonidiidae > Laupala > Laupala kohalensis. The sequence continues at coordinate 130,524 of NNCF01127361.1, forward strand.
CAGTCAGTGACGCGCTTACCAACGAACAGCATTTAATTTTTATTTATATAGAATATAGAATAAGAAAAAGCATTTAATACTTCCAGGTTAAAATTATAGAAATTTGAGGATCGAAATTTTGCGTTACATATGAATAAAAGTGACCCATTAGTGCCGACCCAACCGATCGACATTGCATCGAAAATGACCCGTGGGCTAAGAAGTTGGACTGCGCTGCGTTAAAGTATGTTGCAGTGTATTTGGTAATATCTCTCGTCCAGAGGAAGAATGACGGACATGTAGAAAATGTAGTTAATGCAGGAGAAGCAAAACATAAAAAACTGAAATAAGGCTAATTTAAACAGATATTAAGGACATTTATATTCATATGAATTGTGCGTTAGTGAAATATTTTTTATTCCGTACATGCATTTTCTATTTACAAACTAGTACACGAGGTAAACTAAACCAGAATCCCAAAACAGACATCGATCTCATATCAAGTATTCTGAATCAACATATGGGTTTTCATCTTCTTTCTTTATAGCCCCAACGATGGATCCATGTCACCGTTCCTTACGGAGCGGGTGCCCATCTCTACCTCGCGGAGGAGAACGTGTTCTTCTTTCGTCGGTGTCGAAAGCCATACCTCCCATAGGAAGGTGGGAGCAGCTCTACAAGTTAGTCAAATCACTGGGATGCATAATTGTTTTCTTTACTTTTATTCTAATTAACATAAAACACGACAATATGAATAATAACGAAGACAAAAAGTGATTTAATTTGTATCTATAAGCTAATATAGTACAAACAATATTCAGGAACTCGCTTGACTCGTTTGAGATGCACAAGATGGCGTAACAACATGGCGGCCGAGCACAACTGTTTCGTGATTAATGCATCTCACCTCAGAAAAAGTTAAATAGCTTTCTCAAATGTCCGGTGACTTATAGATAAAAGTGATGTAAAAATACTAGGGAAAATTTACTACTAATAAAAGTAAACTTCTATCACTTTCTTGTATTTTGTTTTGAAAATACACGTTTTCTCCGTAAGACGTAACGTATTTCACCATCATTTATAATTGCAATTATCTCATTTCAATGGCCTGTGAGGTATGTTTTTCTAACGTTGACCCACAATAAGGACATGTTGTTCTGTTTATTCTTTTGCCGATTTTAGATATTTTAGTGATTTAATTCTACCTCCGCTAGTACTACCTTAAACCTTTCCTTACTAAATACTTTCTTATATAACCTCCTTAACCACAGCACTTGTTAGTTGTACGTATTCTCCGAATTTTCCAAATCTTTTTTCGAAATTCTGTGAAAGATTTAAACTATTATCCAGTCAATGTTTATGCCGATGTATTACACTTCTGAACCTTCACATATTCCTTTTTATCCTATTTTGCAGCTACGCCGTTCTTACGCATGAGCGATATGGTTCTTTGTAAATGAATTATTGATACATTCTTTATCGCAATTATTAATGAACAAGTTAGTTAATGACTCTCTATAGTTTTATAGTGGATTTAATTTTTTGTATGATCTTCTTTTACCGAGTGTTGTATCGTTTTAACATAAACAAAAGGAAACTTCCTCTTTTCTAATTGGAGGTTTGCTCGTTTAAAGAGTTTTGAAATATTTTGTCATGTTTTCATTGCAGTTCCTAGACTATTCGATCTATATTACTTTCTCACCGTACCAATATTAGTGTAAAGAGTAATTACACTTATAGATTATCACTATGTAAGGGCAACGTGGTATTGAGTACTGTGAATCATTCATTATCACAAAGGAAGAAACTACTAAAACGTGAGATTTTCATGTAAAGTGACTTTTATATTGTACACGCTCGAGTGTAATGTAATTTTCGACTTTTTCCCTACATTTTATGAACGAATTGAGATTTATATGTAAATATGTTTCATCTGAGTACCTGAAGACTTGAAAACTTGTTTTTTTCTTCAGATTTCATTTTTTTTTTGCGTGCAAAAGAAAATATTTTCAGATTTGTCGTTCGCGCAAACATGACACTAATTAAGATAGATCTTGATTTTGGTAATAAATGACGGTAATTTAAATATATAAGAATGATAGTTTACATCTTGATCGAAAAAAATGTTGTGGAACTTTTTGTGGCGTCTACACGACTTCGCGTATTGAAACCCTAGAAGTTAATAGGATCAATAATAAGAAAAGACAAAAAATGACGTGACAACCTAACGATCGGCATTGAAGGCAATCTCAATTGAAGAGTATATAAGATTTCCTCATTCACTGAAGAACCATTACATTTTGCCAATTTAGTCATGTACTTTTATGGCTGTGAAGAAATACAGGGTCTTTATCAAGTCTTGACCAAGTTTTAAATGTGTAACCTGATGAAATATTTGCTTAAGACTATCTTATCATTCCGGTTAGCGTGGGTGGGGATTCCAATAATAGGTAGGGCGATGGTACTCTCACCTTCCTTATCTCTTTGTAGCAAAGATAGTATGAGGGTCATTCAATAAGAAACGAGAAAAATTGCTGTAACTCAAAAACGGTTTATTTAATTAATACAAAACTTTGTCTACTCTTCAACATAGTCTCCAGCAACACTTAAAAACTTGTTCTATTGTTATTCTAATTTGTGTATGCTTCTGGCATAAAATTCTTTGGGTTGATCTATAATATTTCTAGGCACTTTTGCACCTGATCTTGAATTTCTTGATCAGGTCGAAGAAGTTTCTACCGTAGAGCCACTTTGAGGGGTACAAACAAATGTAAGTTAGATGGGGCGAGGTCGTTGTAGGATCTCCCGTTCCGACTTATGAAGTGTATTTTGAGTTGGGTGTGCAGAATTTGCAGTTTTCGAGTGCTATCTGCAGTCACCTGGCCTGACGTTACCTTACTTTGAGGAATCACAATGTAATGACTTTTCCAATTTCATTGGTGTTTTACAAGAATAGAAATGCGTTTATCGTCGCGAAAGTTCGATCTATTTAATTGAGCAATGCGTGTTTTGTTTTTAAATTATTGAACTATAGAATGAACTTTCTAAAGGAAAATTTGATTGTATCATGTCATATTGAATTTATCGATTATAATTTTACCATACTTGAAATAGTTTGGACGATGGCAGTCTTTATTTCATCAATAGTTCGGGGAAGATGTGGTAAAACCTTCCCCGTATTTAACAGCATGTGATTTGTGTGTGTATGACTACCATATGGTAATGTGTGGGTTCACTCGAGTCACACTGCAACGATACCAGATGACCAGGAGACATTTATCTTAGAATGTCTATTGAAAGGTGCATGGTGTGACCAGTCGGTCGTTGTTGGAACCAGATATCTTAAAGGTCATGATCTTGCAATGAATCATCCAATTACCATAGGAAAATATTTTTCCTCGACGTTATGGAGTAATGACATACTCATTTTATTTCTCGCGTGTATTTACCGTTTTGAGCGTGATCATTGTGTTACAAATAAAGTAGTAATACGTTCTTCAGTAATACGTGAAGTTAACTTAAATTTTATCGATATATTTCTACCTGCACGTGGAGAAGATATGTGATAACTTTCGGTCAGGTGAAAATGGCGACGAGTCGGGAATCGAACCCGAGACTCCTGCGATGATAATAATAATAATAATTTTATTTTGGTTGGAAGGGTTAGGGCTATTGGGCCCTCTCTTACACCCAACCAACAATCATATACATACATGTAAATACAATGAAATACATATAGACATAAAAATACAATAAAATGAGACAAGAGACAAAAATAATCTTACGTAATACGTAAAATAAACTTAAAATACGTAAAAACATAAAAGAAACATAAATAAAAGGAATATAGAATGAAAAGGAATCACAATGAAAATGATAAATGATTTAATTAGAAAGTAATACTTTAGCACAAGTCACTCTGAACGTCCTAGGACTCGATCTCCGCTAACAGATTCCGCTCTCAGGCTGCTGAAACGGAAGAAGAGTGAAAATCGAAGTTCTATGAATAGGAAGGACAAGTGAGGTACTACCTTGTGCACGAGTATGACTGCAATGATGAGAAGAGATATTAGTGAAGAAAGAGAAGAGATACGAGGGTTCAACCGTTGACAGAATACGGTAAAGGAGACAGAGCATATGCAATTTTCGTCTTTCACGAAGCCGAGGCCAGGCTATTTGTTCATCGCGGGGTGACACATGGTCAAAGTACAAGGTTCCTTACCGTTGACGAGAACAGAATGGTTACTTTATTCAATTCTATCGTTGGTAATTTATTCTTGTTTATTTTTCGTAAAAGTTTAGGGTATCCTAATAGAATAACCTGGGATTTTTCTGGATTTATTTTCAGTCCATAATTTTCTGCCCACTGAGATACAGATTATAATTCATTACTAATATTTACTATTGCTGTAGTTACTTCGTTTGGATTAAAGTGGATGTTTAGTTGTAGGTCGTCTGCGAATAAATGATGAGAAGTATAATTAAGGGTTGACGCAACCTTGTTTATATACATAGAAAAGAGTAATGGTCTCAAAATACAGCCCCGAGACACACCTACAGTTGACGGTCTCCAAGAGGATCGCTTTCTCCGTTTACTAAGATATGAAGAAACCCATCTTAAAACACAGTCAGAAAAATGAAAGGTGTGTAGCTTGGATATAAGTCTGTCTATGTCGACGCTGTCAAAGGCCTTGCTGAAGTCTAATAAAACTAAAAAGGTCAATTGTTTACTGTCCATTGCTCGTCGTATATCGTCAATTACTTTAAGCAGGGCAGTTTGCGTACTGTGCCCTCTTCGAAAACCTGACTGATGTCTGTCAAGTAGTTCGTGATCTTTCAGATGGTCGCATATCTGCTGGTGAGCGAGGAATTCAAGTCCTTTTGAGATAGTGGGCAAGATGCTAATGGGTCGGTAGTCTGAAGCATTTGTTGGGAGATTCTTTTTAGGTAAAGGTAGGATAATAAAGCTTTTCCACTGAGAAGGATATGAGCAAGATTGTAAGGAACCGTTAAATATGTCAGTTACATACGATAATAAAATGTGTAATAACCGGTTAATCATTCTATTGTCGACGAGATCTGAGCCAATTGCATTTTTTTTATTCGTATGATGGATTTAAGTACTTCTGCAGGAATTACGTACCTGAAAAAGAATTTTTTGTCATCGTCCCGTTCTGTACAAATGTTGTCATGAATCTGCCGCTCTTTCACATCAGTAGATATACGAGTATCTACGTAATCATGGAGAAATAAAATGTTCATGCATCACGTCGAGTCTAATATTTATGTCACGACTGTCCGTTTTCTTTTTCCCGATTCCTAATGCCCTTACAGACTTCCACAATTCCCCAACATTTGTTTTCTGTCTCATTAGTTGGCGAAAATGTCGACGTTTTGCATTACGAATCACCTGCTTTACTTTGTTTCGGAGAATCTTGTAATCCCTAAAAAGTGTTTCAGTCTTACCTCGTTTAAATTGTCTGTGCGCTGCGTCTCATTGGATCATGAGCTGCCTTATGTCATCAGTAAGCCAAGGAGCTGGTGGTCGTGTCACTCGTCGTCTGTGAGGAGGTGCATGACAGTCATACAAATCTATTAATAGATCACTTAGCCTTTTTACCTTGTCATCGATTATGTCACAATAAATTATATCTTGCCATGGCTACTTCATTGCGGATTCCTCTAATTGTTTGATGTCTAATTGTTTCAGATTTCGAGAAGTTACATAGTTTGTCTCTCGAGTCGGGGGGCGAAGTGAGTACGATGCGTATATTAAGTCATGGGCTGAGATTCCTGATACAGAAGTTTGTCCAAATGTCAGAATACGGTCCGGATTATTAGTTACAATTAGGTCAAGTAGTGTGCGTGTTGATGATGTGTGATGAGTCGAGGAGAGAGGGAGGATTGTCATATTACACATACGCAACATGTCAGTGAGTTGTCTGGTCTGATGTGTGTCAGTGTTCAAAATTTTTGTTTTAAGATCTCCCATTGAAATAGTATGAGGATAGTCAGGAAGAAGTGCCTGCAGATTCGTTTTTAAATCAATCGAGTGGCCTGCTTTTGGAGGTATGTACACCACACGTATAAGACATTTGGTTTTTAACATATTTATCTCAAAAAAACATGAATACCGTTTTTTTTCTTCGTATTTTCCGGGTGATTTACGTATATTTTGGGAAGAAGTTCACAAGAGACAAATGCGGCCACTCCTCCGCCTCCCCGATTCTGTCGTTACGGAGTAGTACGTAATTATCAATATCAACGAGACTGGAAGAATGATTTCTTTTAGCCAACGGGAATTACGTGAAAAGAAGAAGACAAGAAGAGTGAGTTAATTTCATCCATGTGATGTTCCGCGAGTAAAGATTGTGCATCGATGTGACAGATGTGTAGAGCGCGAGGATGCGTAGAAGTGATGTTTTGTTTGAAGACATTGACGAATGGAAAGGTTGTCTGTGCGTTCCCCGAGAGCGTCAGATTCACTTGTAGACCGCGTGGACAACAATGTGAACTGTACAAGTAAACAATGTATTCTTTCAGCGATACTGTACCAGAGAAATAATCCTGTACTATTGAGACGTATAAAATAAATTAAATAAATAATAATAATAATAATAA
>NNCF01127361.1:137184-150197 GCA_002313205.1 Laupala kohalensis
AAGCAAGGGACCATCCCATCAATTCCGATCAAGGGCCCTAAGGCAGAGGCGGATTCAAAAAATTCAGCAAAAATTCCTAGATAAGATAAAAAGTTAGCTGCGAGTTATAATACTAATAGAATGTCAATAAGGAAAAGTTTAGAATTAAAAGTTCCAGTTAATGTACTTCGGTCTGTATTCGTGACGCAAAAAGTTTCTCCAACTCAATCACTGAAGTCACGCGCTTCTTATTATTGTCATTATGTTTTATTGTGACCGCTTCGTCCTCAGTTCACACGTTACGCGCACCGAACTTATCGATGGCTGCCCGCAAGGTTCTCATTCCGATGAAGGTGAGGTTTTCCCGCTCAGTAGTCGCTGTCCCTCAACCGTCTCGTGTTGCGAGAAACGCAACTTTATCACGCCATTGCTGTAGCACTTTTTAAATAACTTATAACAATTTCAAAAACTATTTTCTTGCATGATTGTGTTGTCTTATGCCTAATATTAATTTAGTTTTATGTGTACTCAATTTTGGCACGGTTGTGTACATAAATTCTGTAGCCCCGTCCTGGCCCGGGTTTTTCTCCGTTTTTCCTTCGGGTAGAGGCGGATGTCTTATACAGGTTCTCTAGGCTTTGTCTAGGGGCGTGTTTATTGTAACAATAAATCGTGAATTTAGTGTTTTTTCAACTCTTACGATTTTTAAACACTATACTCAGAATAATCTATAGTTCGATAATAACTTGTACATGTAAATTTACAAACATATTTGCGTTAAATTACAAACAAATTGACATTATATATGTATTATAACTCGCAGCTAACTTTTGATCTTATCTAGGAACTTTTGCTGAAATTTTTGAATCCGCCTCTGCCTTAGGGCCCTTGATCGGAATTGACGGGATGGTCCCTTGCTTGCTTCCCGAGAGTAAATTAGTTTATTGTCCTCCACGTGGTCATACGCAGTCTGTACTGTTTTTTGACAATAAATTTATTATTATAGAAATCTCCTCACGCTTTCTGTATGATGTGAAGCGAACTGCAATCGCTCACCTTCTGGATTCCCAACACGATGGCTTCAGGAGATGTCGTTCTGTCAAATGAACTCCGACCTCTCGCTCCACTGTCATTGCAATGGAGTCGGTATCCTCACCTTTCGGGTATACCAAAAATCCGGTTGTTCTCCCGACGTTGCTACTGCTCCAGCTGATCCGTCTTGGCGTCAAGAGACTGCCGGAGCTCAGCCAGTTCCTTGTCCTTCAGCTGCAACACCACCTTCATATCACGCAGCGCCCGCGTGTTTTCCTCCAGGATGTCGCGAAGCCGACCGAAGCCGTCCGTAATGGCCGCCACAATAGAAGCGGGCAGTTCGGGGGAGGGGGCGACTGAGCCGGGTACCTGCGCCCTGAAGATCGTGCTGCTGCTTTTACCCATCGCTCTCCGTCGTTGCCTTCGCCGCTCGTCTGGTTGAACCACTGCCACCACCACGCTTCTTATTTCTTGGCATTTTAGCGATTTATTAAAAAGATGCAGTTTTGACTGAGCGGTGAACACTACCAACTCGATGACTAACTTCCTACGTACTTCACTATGTACTTTAAACAACGCGAAAACTGTCTTACATCTACTCAGTAATGCGGAGCACGAAAATACAGCGTTTAACTGCTAGCGGCCATCTTGAAGTTATCCAATGATCGCAGGGGGGTTAACCACTACACCACCCGTTCACCTTCCACAACTGCATACCATCTCCACCCTCAAAACTAACCTCAAATTTTATCGTTGTAGTTACCTCTTTTAAATGAAATATTATTTTCTCATCTGTGCATCATCTATGCTACGATTAAAGGCCCGTTTACACGGGGCAGGTAAGCTGCCCGGCAAGATGCGAGGAAGGTTACCTGCCCCGTCTAAACGGAACTCGCCTAAAAAATAAGGCAAGCTGCCTGTAATTTTACCTGGCAGGTTACTTGCCTCGGAGAGTAGATTTGAGGCAGGTGACCTTCCTCACCCCACCTCTCAAAGCAGAATAAAGTGAGGTTAGGTACCTAATTGTTCGTGTGAGTTTCGTTATTAATTTGTGTTATCAATTTTTTAAATCTTCATTTTCCATGTTTATATTGTTTTGATCAGTCAATAAAGTACAGTGCTCATGTGCAGAATATGAATTCTGTGTTAATGGGTTGTCATAGTATAGTAACATTTTAGGTAGAATTTTCATGCTATTTTAATGTGTCAAAAATATCCGAAAAATTCATTTGATTATATATTAATTGCGACGACGGATCATGAGTATTGCAGCCTTGATCCCTAGAGCATGGTTTCTTGTTTTCTAACTCGTCCAGAAGTAGTTCGCATGATTCGTGTGATGGTTCACGAAATAAATGTCGCACCACACCACTCATTTCACTCGCATACATGACAGACGAGCACACTCTCGTCGTAATTTACAAGCAAGCTGCCAAGCAGGTTACTTGCCTCGTGTAAAGAGATTTCAGAGGCAGGTTACCTGCCAGGCAGCTTGCCCCTTGTAAACGGACCTTAAAGAAATTTTATTTCACTATTATATTGAGATTCCATTATAATTTTTGTTGTTGTTGTTTGAGATAAATTTTAAAGTTTGAACATTATTGGTTTCGTTCAAGTCTATGGACTGTGTTTACATATATGATTTTTCTGTTTTATCTAATGTTATCCTGATTCTGTTTTGCCCAGAATCAAACGCAGGTGTATCTTCAACCAAAACTATATTTTTAGATTTTATTGGTGAACTTAACCGTATACTTTCAGTCGTGCAATATTTGCTATAGCCGAACCTTTGTAAAGTATATAAAAATATATTTAGTTTGTTTTAATGCTTTACTAATTGACCAATCACAACGATCAGAAGCTAGGATTTTATTATGTCATTAGGTTTATGAAAATTCTATGTAAATTATCGTTGTATGAAGATACAGAGAGGGTTCACATTGCAACGACAAAAGTTATGTGCAATAATGTGTATTACGAGGTGACGAAGATTTTTAAAATCTTAATTCGAGAGTATACTTCTGATTACTCATTCGTTTTACTATCTGAATAATTATAGTTTTTTTGCCTATTATTCTGAAGTAGTTGATGTTTCACTAATGTTATGAATTTGGTGAATTGTTACGTGTGGTTTTTGCTTTCTATTTTTAGGGTTGCCACTAGAACTTGGCAATTGCTAAGTCTTTTAACAGAAAATATTTTAATAGATCTGAATTTCCCATTGTTTATCCGAACACTAAAGAAAAATAACTAGACTACAATTTCGTAAATTTGAGTGCAAAATTCTGAGAGCGATGCATGACACTGCAAACCGTATGATACGTCCCACTGTATGAATTTTTAGAACAGACGCATTGACTTCCTGGAAATACGAGTAGTTCGCAGATGTCGTTTCCGTCACGTACTCTATTCTCACTTGTCACTTGTCATTCGCACAAAAGCACGAAAGTTGCTGTCACTCCCTCTATTCGCAACGGGTGCGGCTTCTTTGCGTACGTGGGAGAGTATACAAGATTGACTGTTCCCTCGCTTCCAGTACGTTAAAGGTTTCCTAACTGCCTCCTCCAATCAGAGTGTTTTGCAGCTCAGGGATGTAGCATGCATTAATGAGTGACGCCCCAAGTAAGTTATTTTGTGGCCGACGCTGTTCGAAAATATATTCCTGTACCATTGAACCCGAGTACATTGTTTTGAGGATTTATTCCGGGACGGGAGCATTTACTCCGTTCACACACACGATGCTGAGACATGTATTTCAATTCGCGTCCGTTTCGATGGCATTGACATTGTAGCTTGCGTACTTCTCTGGTTCTCCTTCGTGGTGGGGCGGATTTATTATAAACGACAAACATTTACAACATAACTGTTCTTATACGATATTATAAAAAAAACTTTTGGTATTAGATTCAGGAACTAACTATTTTTGTTCTTGTTTTAGGCAGACACACATTATGACTTAGTCTTTGAAATGTTAAATCCGTCGTTACCTTCGGGCCTATTTATCTGAATTGTTGGGATAGTCCCCTGATTGTTCTCGGCGAGTTAGTTAGTCGTCCACGTGGTGTTACGCAGTTTGTAACAAATTCTTTTATTCGTGCGACATCTGCGGGACACTCTCGTATCTGCCTACGTTCTTCCGGCAGTATTGCGTTTTACCACACTTATTATCATAGTATACTTAACATTTGAAGTCCTAGTTCTAAAATATAAGCGGTCATATAGTGTTCAATAGTAATGCCCCTTCGGTAGCTCTGAGGTTAGCATGCTTGTTCACCCGCAAGTCACTCCGGGTTCAATTCCCAGCGGGACAAGAAAATATTTCAATGTCCCAGTTCATATATAGCTGTGAGTTCCTTCTTCTATCAGATCATACTGCTCCTAGTATCAACTATTACTGACTACTTCTACTAACCCCTCTATGTAGGCCAAGTTGTTGGTGAACCCAGCTAAGCGGCCCACCTACTAATAATGACCTGCCACCCAACTCCTAACTTCTATCGCTCCAAGTAGATAATCTTCAATAGCACGACACATTTCCCATTTACTAAAAAAAATAAATAATTTTGAATTGTAACGCTCAGTGAGATGCGGCACAAGAGATAGTATTCGAAAATTCCTCCCATCTCTTCTTAAAAAAGTTATTTACAAAGGTTTTCGCCTCCTTAAGGTAGTACTAGCGTAGGGAGATTTAAATCACAAAAAATATGTGAAATCGTCAGAAATAAACAGTGTAACATGTACTTATTATGATTTCAACTTGAAACATTACTTACCGACCATTGAAATGAAATAATTGCAATTATAATTGATGAAATACATTGCGTTTTATGGAGCAAACAATTATTTGCAAAACCAACTTTAAATCCCAAAAGTAATGGAAATAAACTTTGATTTGTAGTAAGTTTTCCGTAGCATTTTTAACATCATTTCTATATCTAGGTCACCGGGTACCTGAGGAAGATATTTCACTTTTTCCGAGGTCGGAGGCATCACACGCTCGTCCGCCATGTTGTTACATGCTCTTGTGCATTTCCAACGAGTCAAGCAGTTCTTAAATATTTATTGTACTATATTATTAACTGATAGATACATATCAAATTATGTTTTTTCATCATTATTTTTCATGTTGTTGTGTTTTATAACAATTAGAGTAAAAATAAGAGAATCATTATACATCTCAGTGATTTGACTAACTTGGAGTGCTGTTCCCATCTGAAATATTTTAAGTATTTCATTTGTGTATTCCACGGACAAGAATTAATGGCCGAATTCCTCTATGGACGTACCTTCTTCGATGTGGATATAAAGAAACCTCAGGATTAGATTTTCCTGATATCATTCTTGTTTTTATATGTGACAAGTGGTTTCTTTCCTTCTCCAGTCTGAGATGCTAAATGATCTTTTCACCGTTTCTAGGAAGTGCAACAGGATGGTTTGGCCTTCGCAATACCTGTTTGTAGAAGGAAAGAAATATTTCTACAAACAGGTATTGCCAGAAGCAAGAGCCTATTTGAGTGACTAGTGGTTTTCAGGATGAACACATCAAGTTTAAACTCGAGAACATACCACTAGAATAGTTTTCCGTGCGAATGATGAATGTTATGTAATTTTCATGCTAACAGTTTTTGTTGAACATTAATAATAACAATAATAATAATTTGTTAGTCTGATAGTGAGCAATTCTCTGTGGCAGATAGAAAAGAATACATACATAATAAAATAATACGAAGTTAAAAAACAAATTATCAATATCTATAAAAATGTCTATAAAATACACACACAAACATAATAAAAAGGTTAGAAAATTATTACACATGGTTACAACGAGAAAGAAATTAGATTTAAGAAATTAATTAACTACATGAGGCTCATATGTGCGTATAATCACATTCATACACAAACTCATTTTCGCTTACAAACTGTTACAGAAACACACTCATGCGAACAAACACGCTCAATATGCATACATGTTATTACTCCGCCTATACCCTTAGCGTAAAAGTAATTGCTATAACATAAATAAAAGAAATTAATAACTATACAAAATAAAACCAAAACTGAGTTGCTGAGAGCAATCATGTACACTTCACTACTTTCACTCTGAGCATTTTCTATTCCCTTAAACTCCAATCACCTCACTACACTTCACATATGTTTCCTATTTGAAGGAAGCAAGTAGACGCTTGCGGAAATATTTTACTCCTTTCGGTTAGTTCGAAAGTGTTGCTGCAGGTATTCCAGTCCAGTATAATTTAAAACAAAATTATAATAGAAATTGTACCTCTTTAAAATGAGAGATTACGCCAAGTCCGGAATTATCATTATAATGGGACCTCATTTTCGAAAAATGACACAGAAAGTTACCTTGTAGGAATAAGATATAGTGATTACTGATTCGGATATAGGTTGTTTCCTGTAACACAACAGTACATTTTTCCTCGTGATTTTATTTCGTTATCTTGGGAATCAGTAAGTGTCTGTGGTTGTTGTACCTACTGGTTATCTGATTGTTAAAATGTTCGGTTCATTTAGGATGAGAATTAGGGAAATCTATCATAAGCGTAAATTCTCTTAAAATACTCCAAATTAAATTTTAAAACAAACACTCGTTTCTTTTCATGTTAAAAAATTTCGTTCCTGTTTTTAGATTAAATAATTTCTTTTTTTTTTGTTTTTAACATAACATATTTGAACCAGAGAAATAAATGAACAAAAATATTCAATGCGCGTTCACTCAATTTTAAACCCGAAATCAGTACTCTTGTAATGTAATGATCTTGCACGTCCTGTAATAATGTTAAAGTAGCATATATAAATGTGTTTCGTGTACGCTTTTCAAGCAGTAATGTTGCAAAAAAATCTTAAACTATAATGGATCAAGTTGTATATAAAATGAATCAGCTTCTAGCACGATAAAAGTTTAAAACATTCAATAAAAATGAACTTTATTACAAGCTTCATTACACGTTAACATTAATACACCCTTACTACATATACGGCGAAACACGTACCTTACTACGTATATGATGAAACTCCCTCATGCATTAACACACAAGAGATGCATGTTGTTACGCCGAGGCATTACACGCCATATTGTTTATGCCGTCGTCAAGACGAAGGACTCAGAGACTCAAGATCCAAGGCCAGAATAATACACACCGTCCGCAAGAAAGTCTCTACATAAGACGCAAGAGAGTCTCTACTTTGTAAACATTAGAAGGCTCCATGAGACGCACGATAATAACCTCTCCGATAATAACCTCAACCAAGAAATCCAGCAATATCCCGATCTGCGGCAGAATTCTATCTTCACAGGCCACGAGACGCCCTCTCACGATATTTTGCAGAAGCTTGGACGGAAGCGCCACCACACGGCAAGTGACCGAACCATGTACTCCGACGCTATCAATCTAGCCACGGCAGGACTTAGCACCAGAAGCGCCACCTCGCGACGAAAAGGAGAAGTTCCATAACCACAACGACCAAATTATTCAAAGTCGTGAGTCGCACGAGGAAAAGGCACTGTTCATATAACTTTCATGCCTGTGGTTGTCACCCTGGTGTGCTGGTTGAGGTTATTATCGAAGACGATGTTCACTCATCAAGAGAATCCGTCGTACTGACTTCTCAGTCGTTGCTGTTGCTATAAACTAAACTTTGACAGCTGACGATGTTAACGACGTAACACAGCGTCGAGGTTCGTCTATTAAAGCTTTCTCGAAGCTTCTTAATAAACCGACCCGAGTTTTCGAAGTTTCTTAACAAATAGGCGACATACGCATGATGGTGCATGCGACCTGTGCGTCTCATGAAGTCTTCTAATGTTTACAATGTAGAGACACTCTTGCGTCGTATGTGGAGACACACTTGCGGACGGTGTGTATTATTCTGGCCTTGGATCTTGAGTGTGTGAGTCCTTCGTCTTGACGACGGCATAAACATCATGGCGTGTAATGCCTCGGCGTAACAACATGCATCTCTTGTGTGTTAATGCATGAGGGAGTTTCATCATATACGTAGTAAGGTACGTGTTTCGCCATATATGTAGTAAGGTACGTCTACACACTTTTTCATTAATTCTAATTAAAGATTCAAAGTAACAGTTATTTGAAAAAAAAGTTTTATTAGCGTCTTAGTTCTGAGTTGTCAGGAATTTGTATTTTACCTTCAGGTTTTCTAGTATCTTAAAATTCTTAGAGGCACGTCAAGACTCGAACCCGGGACTTTATGCTTTGACCGCAGGTGAGCTACCGCTGCACCATCCACCTCGACTCCATATACAACATCCACCTGACCTGTGTGTGGCTTCGAGAGTCGAAGTGGATGGTACAGTGGTAGCACAACGTCGTCCAAAGCAGGAGGTCCCGTGTTCGCGTCCCGGTCTGTCGCAATGGCCTAACCGTAGACGATGCAAATTCCCCTCCCCGTGTAGGTACTCGGAAGTTGTGAGTTAAAAATCACTGACATTTGTTAACGTGATTGTTGCATTCTCGAGCAATATTTCTGTGAGATAAATAAAATAAATTATGATTCATTAATATTTCGTCGTTCAAGAATGGTGAATGTTTTTAGAGCCAATCTGCTCCACATTCTTCAGGATATATAATAATTATCTTTCAACTTAGATTGAACAAAGATTGTTTTTAAAACAAATATTCAAGTATGTTTTTATATTTCAGAAATAAAAAGTAAGATAATGAACAAATGTGTATATATAAACAATTTGATAGCATTTTATTAATTCTGTATAAGTAGTTTTCATTGTTCGTGAGAAACGTGGAAGAACCTCACCCTTAAAAATTTGTTATTCATCTCAGTGGATAAATCTTGTGCTCACGAATTTACAACAAAATGATCTGAATTAAATTATTTTAATTTAGTTTTATAAAACTAATTAGATTAGTGCCAAAAGCTTAGTTACTAACTGCATGTGACCACGTGGATAAATGATTCTTACAATTTTGGTATCGCTGATCGTATATTCTCTGTGAAATAATAGTTACCCTTTGACAAAAATATTGACGGACTAGATTCTCCCCCTATGTAACAAAATGTCACCCATGCGATTCATGAGAATCACAGAACTTTTCATGTACCTTATCTGTCAGGCTGTATCTTCCTTTTCACTCACGAAACTGATTTAGATTTTCAATGAATCGCGTTTTGGTTGCCCTGAAACTACTTTCGCTTATTCGGGAAGTTCAGTTGCAACACATCATCAGAGCAAATACGGCGACAAATTCAGTGAAATTTTCATAGATAATTGATAAACCATTGAACGAAACAATGTTTTTATGTTTTTTTTTTTGTGAACAGAGAACTATGGGTTTTATTTTTAATAACATGTAGAAACAAATTCTTTCCTGTGTTGGAAAGTTTGATATTTTTATTTATTTAGTCTCGCTATAAAGTGTATATAATGAAAGAATATTGAAAATGACCCCCTTCTTGCTATTTACACTAAAATTATTGTCTCTTCACATGTTGTGCCACCTCTGGTCCCTAGTTAATTTTCAATTCCTCGAAATGGATGAGTTGAAATACAAATTAAGGAAATTGTAGGAACACATTCCTACATATACAGAGAAATACATACCTACATACGTATGATGAAACTCCCCCATGTGACGAACACACGAAAGTTACATGATAGCCATGTTGTTAACTGATTTCCAAGATGATATCACTCTTCGTACAAGAGAGTCTCAACATACGACGCCAAAGAATCCTAACATTATAAATAATGGAAGACTCCTTGATACACACGCGTGCTGCGTGCAGCCAGAACGCCCTTCGTTTATCTCTCAATAAACGAACCTCGACATAGTGTTAAGTCGCCCCTACCGTAGCAACAAACTTTGATTACTTTAGATTACGCTGAGAACCGTGGTCGAAGTAACATCGTCGCCCGATAGCCTAAAACAGAACCCCAGCTGATTACGCTGAAAAACCCTTGAACAGAACACATCGATATCCGATTACCTCTACAAGAAGCCCAGCTCCGCGAAATAACTCTAAGTTATTATTACGCTGACGATTTTTCCTCGAGGTCACGTCGCAACCTCTAACGAGAAGCCCAGCTCCGCTGAAAAATCCTGTGTCCAAGAACCTGGATCATCGACACGCAGAATTCGTCGGTCGTGGGACTCACTCTACGATCCCAAGACACAGCACGACACCTTCGACCACCGACTCGCCTGAAGTCAGTCGTGAGTTACACGAACAATTTCGCACTGAACTTTCTACGCTGGTTTTCGCCGTCCGGTGTCGTTCATTGTTTACTTTACGACGACTCATTTACAGAATAAACCTTGTTCTAATTGAACCTTTGAGTATTTATTTTGGAGAGGAGTAAATCTTACTGCGAAGCAAGCCTATATGCAGAGGCTTGCGAAGCAATAAAAAATCTTCCCCGACAAAATAAAAAATAATAATTTGATTCAAACCTATGGTTAAATCTATAACATCATTATTCAATAAAAGGCGAAGAAAATTAATTGTCAGTCGATATACTAACATTATCAGAGTTCCGTGGTATTAGAGACAGGAGTAATGCACCTGCGGCTTATTTTGCAGAAATTAAAATCCATGAGCAGGGGCGGGATACAAGATAGTGAATTATAAATTGTAAAATAGTTGTAATAATTTCTGCTAAAAATTCAAATTTATTTGAAACGTAAAACATACGTAAATGAAGTTTGTAAGACTTATTGGTATTGGTAGAAGAGGTAATTAACTGTAGCTAATTTTTATCTAATGATATGTACATTACTACAATCTCATCTCAGTCATCTAATGGTGATAAAAGCAAACACGTAATACGAATTGGAATGAATTCGCCACATACAGTGACCAGGAATTATGAAATTTCACTATCACAATAATAACCTTTCAAACAGCCGAAATTTTACCACTGATAAGTACTGTATTGCTTCGTCCTTAAATTGATCATATGTGAGCGATAGTGGCACATAATGTTCTTTCGTAATTGACCCCTACTTGCAACAACTCTCACTGATCTCCCATCATTAACCCAGTTCAATAAAGTCTTGCGGCTATAAGTACACCTCCATCCTCGTGACATCATAACGTCCTGTCACCACCTCACCTTCCACGCGTTCTGTCGGTGAAAAACTCAAAACTCTGATGTTGGGGTGTCAGCGTAGAGGACGTCACAAATTCACACATTGGTCTTCGGCTAAAAGATAAGCATTGCTCTTGAGATGATTCAGGGGTACGGATAGCGAATACGTTTCTAGCGATGCTATGGATTATATTCGATTTTCGAACAGAGATAATGAAGTGTTCGTTGCGTCTTATTTAAGAATCTACAACGTTCCCGACCTTCCCGAAGATTAGTTTCCTTTCCTCTGAACATAATATTGTTTGTGTATATCTTTTATCAGTATCCCTACATGTGTTGATGTGTGATAAAATTCGGTGAGGTGAAAATGGCGACGAGCCGGGAATCGAACCCGGGACCCAAGTTTGATAGCCGGGGTGTTATCCATTACGCTCATTCGCTACCCACCGGTTAAATGGTCAAAATGGTGTACCGTTGGGGTAGGCGAACGGGTGGTGTAACGGTTGACACCCCTGCAATCAAAAGAGGAGTCCCAGGTTCGATCCCCGGCTCGTCGCCATTTTCACCTCACCGAAAGTTATTACATTTACTGTATTCTCAGCAATAAATACAATTAACAGGGTTATTTGAATTTCTTAAAATTTATAATAATAATAATTGTAATAATCCGGAAGCTAAAGAGAATAATTTTATTTTTACTGTTAATTTTGTACAGTCGTACATACGTAGTGTAATTTTTACTTCAGATTTTAGGTGTTCATTATACCCATCGAAACTCGAGATGATGAAGATGACATTTGTCCCGCGAAAATTATTTGTAATTTCATAAATCATATGTTGTTTACATTTTTTAATTCAAAGAGATCAACCATAGCTTCATGTTAAATATATATTTTTGTAAGTGTTCCTCGTGTATTCAATTGAGTAACTTCTGCTCAGTTCCAGATAACTTCGGGTTAATTGTTGCGATAGTTAGTAACGAATTAAAAATTGATTACATTCAGCATTTTTGTTAAATTATATAATAAACCTAATGATTTCGTTGTCGTAGCACTATTTATTTTAATTTCGTAGGATAAAATCGCAGTTTTAATTGTTTTAATCAGTAAGCAGAATCAGAATTATGCGAGCTCGAAAAAAAAATCCCTCATATGTTCATTCTTATTAAAAAATGTACCCCGTTTATGTGTAAATAATCATCTGCACTGCATTAATAATTTGAAACAGTTTTCAGGTTATTTTTTCAGTTTTCAGATATCTATTTCTTGAGAGCCGATAACCTAAACAAACAAAAAAAGTCGTTCCAAAAGAAAAATCCCATCTCTGATAAAAGGAGACCGATTATTGCTCATTAGGAGAAGAGACAGCCAAGTGCGAAGGCAGTTACTCAAGTGAGAAGGTATGTGAGGTTATTTCATAACTCGCATCTAGTCTCAAGGTTCCTGCAGCGATTACCACTGCCTGGGAATTTTCGCTCTAAACCCTTGCTTTGGGCGGAGACTTTTGTATCTTATATCATATGTTGAACAAAATATTGTAAACATTTTACATAATACTTTTATAAATCGCGAATGATCATAATTACTGACACCAAGATGTCTGTTCTATTATACTATAAATTTCAGAAAATAATGAATTAGTGGCTTTGTTTTCCTCTTTCTTTGTTAAATAAATTTCTCATTTTTTCTCAGTGGCGACTAACATTTAAGATATTAATAAGTAAATGGTGTAACGTTTTCGGTTCAACTGATTACTATATTGTTAAATTTTGAGAGTCATTTACTAATTTCAAATAGGGTTCCTGAGTGAAACTTGTTCTCATTTTTAGGCAATTGATTAAAATTAAATAATTACAATTTATAGTAGAATTGATTAAAATCTTGCAAAGAGTTTATATCTATTGCAAACGTGAATATAT
>NNCF01127361.1:152595-164581 GCA_002313205.1 Laupala kohalensis
GACCGTGGAAGACTCAGAGGAAATTAAAACAAATCTTATGCGTCTATACAACCGAAGACTGTACCAAAATCGTATTTCTACGGTGTTTTTCTACAAGTTTGAAAACTGTAATTAGAACTGATAATGTGTTTGTTATTTTGCGAACAAGTATTCTTTCTAGATAAAATAGTACGAATGTAAATGGAATTAAATCTCCAAAATGTCTGAAATTATTTATAATAAACAAAGTTTAATTATTTTACTTTCAACTAAAAACACTTCATTGGTCGTTTAAATGAAATCATTAAAATAATTTTGGATGGTAGAATACATTACATCCCGTGGAAAATATTTATTTAAAAAATTAATTTTATTTAGTGTCATAAATGTCAGAAGTTTTCTGAGTAGGAATTCTTTTGTTGGTTTTTTACATAACTTTTAAGTGTATGTCACCGGATATTTGAAAAACATTTTAAGCGTTTTTCCGAAATGTGACTCGTGAGTCGCGAAAACGTTGCACTTGGCCGCCATAAGGTTACATGATCGTGAGTGCATAAAATGAGCCTCGTGTTTTTCGAAACAGTAAATATTATACTATTAACGCGAAGGTACAATATATCGTGTTTTATCTTAGCAACGATTCGTAATATTACCAAATAAAACTTGGTATAAAGATAAAGAACACGTTGATACTTCTCCGTGATGTGACACTAGTACTACCGACGTGAATTACTGTTGAGCTATTTACTTGTTGGGAACGCCAAATGAACGCCTGAAATGTTACGTAACACGGCAATTCTTCAGTCGTAGTTTTATAAACCTTTGTACAAAGCTCGCAATTTTCTTAAAGGAAATGAATCACGTGACTGAAACTTTTGTAGTGGGCAACACTGTGGATAGAAGCTGGGAAAACTGGACTCCCGAATGGATAAACGTTGTTATATGACAGTCGTGTTTGCTTAGTCCTCAGTGTCATCATTGTGGTCTGATCACACAGAAATAATTATTTCTATTTACGTTCATCAGATTTTTTACCACAGAATATATGTATGGTTAATTTTGGGGTTTAACATTACGCAACACACACCTCAAATTCACCGGTTTCGTGTTTTTACTAAGAGAAAAAACATACTAAAGGTATACATATATTACTTCCTTGAATTACTTTCATCTGTGGTGTAGTAACACCACAAGTATACATTTATAGTAAACAACTGACGGATAGTAATGTATGTGCTGTAGAACGTCGACTATTCGAACTCATGTTATCAGGGATTGTTGGGATAATAAAAAATTGGCCGAACCAAAATCTTCGAAAATGAAAAAAAGGAACATTCAATAAAACAACAACGTTTGTACAAAAAATAATTTTGTTTATTTGCGTGCACCATGTAGTCATAGTACAAAAATGGAAGACGAAATATATAATATGTATGTGTTAGTAAAGTTGTATGTATATACATACATATTTATCGAGATTTATCTACAGAATTGTACGAATTCAGTTATCCGAATGAATTAGGTATCGGGTTAATCCAGCTTTGCAAAAATTCAAGATATTTGGGTCTGTAGCTCAGGAATTTATGCGTGAAACAGGCGTGAGGCAAATGTGACATATTCCATTACATTTAACGTCCATTATATAATCTAATTAAATAAGTAATTAAATACTTACGACCTTTCAGGGACGAATAATATATTGTTGAAAACATTTTTTTTGTTTATGTTTAATGTCATGTTCAATTGTTTTGTTGTTATGTTTCTTGTTATAATTTTTTATTATTTGACCACCTGACCGATGGGGGGGAGGCAGCTAAGGGGGTTATAGCCCCCCACCCCATTAGACTTGAACTCTTAACAGATAAAATTGAAGTTAATAAATGGGATACTTTGTAAAAGTGTTACCAGATTAATAATTGTTATTGGTTATAATTGTTATGGTTATTAATGATATTAGATTAATAAAATTAATAATACCAGAGTAATGAAATTAATAATACCATATTAATAACTTTAATAAATATTTGTTATTAATAATAGCAGTTTGTTAATTATTTATTTGATGCATTTTATTTAAGGGTAATATTTATAAAATTTGTTTTGTAAAACCATAAATTTTAAACAAAAATGCTCCTCCCTTGATGGCGGTCTAGATCCGCCACTGCATCTGACGACTTAAATCCAAGTCGAAACGTTGTGAGCTCTTTTTACAATAATATATATTATTCGTCCATAAAAGGTCGTAACTCTTTAATTATTTCTTTAATCAAATGTGAAATCAAAAATCGATTCAGATAAATGGGAGCAATGATAACGAAGCTACCGGTAATGATTGCTATATTCACTCCCTAATACACTATTCTGAGCAGTGACCGCTCCAGCTGCATCTTTTACCTTCGTCCTTTAAATGTGTACATTTCCTTTTTAGTTTCCCTTCACTTCACTGTCGCTTATCTTCGTATGTTTTATGTTTATTTCTTTATGTTCGCTGCTTACGTTTTTGCTCATATAATGTTTGTGTCGCTATCAACTTCGGTATTTTCTATTACTTCAAGGTAAATCTTATGAAGTGCAATGTTTTTCCCTCTGACTAATTAAATACAATTTATTTATTGTGGGTTCTTTCTCATTAATCAGTAGTGCTCACGATGATTCACGTGATATTAGTATTTCACTAACCTTGCATTTTAGATATAATCGTAAATTTTACGATGAAAGAGGAATGTTATCTTTTCTCGCTATCTAGAATATCTGTAACAAAATTGACCGATAAATTTATAAAGGCTGAGCTATTTGAAAGTAAACAACGCTCGTAAATAATGTGAAAATTCGCTTCAGCTTCTTGATATAGTACTGTACCAATTAATATTCTCCAATTTTACGAAGAATTTTCATTATAGTCATTAGTAAAATACATGCTTACATGTAGGACAGAATTGTGTCTGTACGGTATCAAGATAAGAAAATATATCCCTTATAAACAGACAGATTTTTTAAGCATGGGAAGAGTCTAAAACATTTTTTTGGAAGGTCTCAATTTTTTTCATACTAAAGTTTAACTTGAATGTAATTTTTGTTTTGTTTTATGTATCCAATTCATGACAAGTAAGACGACTTGTTTCACCATCATATAGTGTAACGGATATGTAGAGAAATTAACCCTTTCAAATGATTTATATTGTTGATTTATACACTTTGTTTTTTTAAAATAATTTGGTGCTTACACGTGCAGTAAAAGTGCAGTCTAATCGTCATTTTCGGTCCTTTATATATTCAACATTAGAGTTTTATCTATTTCAGCGCTTGCATTGAAGAGTGAATGAATTCTCCCAGGAATAATTGTAGCTTAAACCATATGTAGAAAGATAACAAAATACAAAAAACAGTACGCTCCAACCGTGACTTGAGTTGCGAAATGTGGTTGCACAAGCGTCGTCGAGGGGTCCGCATGGGGGTCACAGGAAGTGACAGATGACCATCAGGGTGGGAGGCTCCCACTGTGAATTGCGGTCCGCGGTCTCCCTCACGTCCCGCCTCTCGGCGCGTGCTTCGCCTTCCACAAGACACCGAATGACCGCGCGTTACATCCTCGTCCATTGCGACCTTCTCTTCAAACGAAGAGTGGTAAAACCAACGTACCCACGAGTGACATTGTGACCGAGAAGAAGCATGGAGGTCGTTTCAGAATATGACAGATCAAACTACTGCAGATGAAAAATAGACCCGAAATATCCTATATACAAAAATTAAGAAGAAATAAATAAGAATCGGTACTACCATTAGTATAAAACTAAGTCCGGTTCGATTACACGCTTTGTAGAATACATTTATGCAGAAATTAATTATCTGGTAAACCAACATTATCATGTTTCCATGTATCTTCTACGTTTTACATGATTAACATGTATGATTATTATTTTTGTATTCATATAATATGAATTCATCATAGGCTAAACATGCATGAAATTGATTGAAATATTACTTCTTTTGGAAGAAAATTCTAAGGTTTCTTCTTTTGGTTTTACTTTTTTCAAGTAATTTTTCCTTTGTCGTAGTTTAAAAAAACGTTCATCTTAGAAACTACGGGGAAAACCTATGAAGTAATTATTTTGTCCCCACACAGAGTTCGATTATATAAACGTTTTTTAAATATTTTTTCAGCTTGTTGGAATCACTCGGTTTGATAAGAATAATCTCTTTCATTAGAAGTTACTTTTGGGTTATGAAAGATGCAAAGTAAAAGCAACCAGGTGAACCTTTTAAGACAGGGAAAAATGTTTTACTCTAAAATATTCTGGAATGTATGTGAAAAGAAGCACCTCCATCAGTGGTTACACGAAAACTTTGAAGAGTGATCATTTTTCCAAAACCTGGTATCTTCATTTCACGAAAATTGTGAAGGAGCATCGACCTGCGCCAGTAGAAGTATTTAACAAGGAGCCAGTATGACAATTTTTGGTCAGGTATAATCAGGTCAAGTCACTACACCACCCGTTCGCCTTCCACAACAGTACACCATTTCGAACCAGACCTGGTTCACTTATCTCCTGTATGGGGATGTGTCTCAGATCTTCCAGGGGGTTAGGTCTGGGTCGAAATGGTTGTGGAAGGCGAACAGGTGGTGTGGCGGTTAACATCCCTGCGAAAAAAGCAAGAGTCCCGGGTTGGATTCCGGCTTGTCGCCATTTTCAGCTGACCGAAAGTTATCGTATATCTTCTGTACGTGTAGTAACACGGAAGAAATATATGCAAGGAGTGAATTTGACTCTGAGTGTAGAACTACTGATTGACCAGTCGGGGTTCAGATCCCGATAGGGTCACGAGGGACTTGTGTAATAATTACGGAGTTCTTTCCTCTGAACGCAAGGGTCATTTGAAGTCTTTTTCCGGCAGTTGCACATATGTTCATGTTCTATCATTTAGACCTTGTACGTTTTCTTCGAAAAGGACGACACTTAAAAAAGCAATCAAACCAGCAAAAAAGAACTACAAATTATAGTTATTCCGAATAACGAGATAGTCTCAATATAACTAATTAGTCCAAACGACACCTAAGGTAGATGTGCAGGTAGAATATAAAAACCTTGTTAGAAAATAGCGAAAAAATAAAAGTGTCGTGAACTTTTGCGCGTGTTTTTTTCCTTTCGCTGTGGTTGAGTTCGAACAGTATTTCCCCTCCGCACCCACCTGTAACCCTCGTTTGGTACTTCCCCGAAGCCATCACCTTAGCTTGTTCGTACTCTTTCCGTGTCCGTGAAGTATTACGCATATGTAGATAGAGTAGGTAGAACTCTTTGAATATAATAAAAGAGTCGGAATACGTATTATTTTAAATAAAAGGTGCCAGTAATTGATCCAGAAAAACAATTTTAATGAGAATGCTTTTCATATTATTAGTACGCTTTATGGTATTTAGATACTACTATTTCATTATGACTTATCTACTCATAAATTCTAAAGTTGTAGTCGTTTTTTAACCAGTGGATGTTTCACGTTCATAATGACGAGAGGGAAACAGAATATTTTGCTGAGTAGAAGTTATATTGACACGTCACAATTCATTAATTCAATTTAAAAAACCGTTTCTTGTTTGTTTTTTTTTTGCAAATAATACAAATGTGGCACACGTTGTTACAGCTAAGAAAATCCTGAAACTTTTAAGAAATATTTTACGACGTAGAAATTATCTTGGTTTTTATTAATTCATTTATTTAACTGTTATTTTTTTCTTCAAATAAGGCTAATTTAATGCTTTCTTACTGTAAAGAACATATTAGTCCGTTATCTGCGTTTTAGGTCAACCTTAAATAGATAGGGCATTGTCCAAAAAAAAAAAAAAGGGAGTTTCTTAGTCTTTTGTCTTTATTAAAACTTCGTGTCTTTAGAAAGAAGAAAAAAAGTGTTATGTAATTATTGCAGGATTTATTTTTATTGTCGGTCTGTGGTCCTAGAAACCAATATTTCATACTACATTTAAATCCCATGAACTTAATTTATTCTGAGGTGTGTATAAAATGTGAGCGAGTGTTGGAAAGAGAACTCGTTAATTTAGTTTCTTATGGAACAAGATAAATTTTTCTACATTATTTAATACTCTATTTATAATCATGAGCACACGCATATTTACATTTATAATTTTGCAAAAACTTCTTATATATTACATTACACTAATTGAAAGATTTCGATTTGATTAATGTACATTAAAATTAGAGTATCACATCACCAGTTGATTGAGTCATCTAAAAAAAGTGCAACATTTTTCTTCATATGGAACTGTTCACCGCCAGTGATTCGTCAACAGCGGGTGAGTCAGGCACAACAAGGATGATTCTTCTCACAGGAAATAACATACCTTCGTGATAAAAAGTGCATATTTTTATCTTGATAAACAAGGAAAATGTGAAGGATGAATGTTAAAATTACTAGGTGTACGGAAAATTAAAAAGTAAATGTTGCACTCCTCGTAAACGCTTCATCGCATTCAATGGTAAATATAGAACTCAGTTTTTGCTTTCTATTAGGGGCGGGAAAAGAAACGAGACCAATTCAGTCAATTATAGTGCAGTATAAATATACCCTTGGAAATAAAGTTATGTATCGCGTCACTAGAATGTGAAAGGACATTTGAATGAACTGTTTTCACCAGTGCGGAAATTTCGAAAAGGAAACGTATTTTCATTAGATAAATACTATCCTTATATTGGAAGGGAGTGAGCTATTCGAGAAGCAAACTTCCCGTGGAGACAAGATAGAAACGAATTATAATTTATTACAATTCACTGTTCGTGGGAAAACATACCCTAATTAGTAGTTGACAAGAATATTCCTTCAATAATGACTATTAAGAAGTTTGAAAGTATCAAGACGCAGAGCTCCAGATATATTATAACCTGAGAAGCGCTCAGACAATTAATTGCCCGGGAATCAGTTTCTCATTGTTATACAGGATATAATGAGTTTAAATTTGATGAACGAAAATGTAACAGATTCATTCGAGAAATGTTTATTATCCTTTTTATTTCATCGAGGTACCCAAACCAAACGTTCATTCCTCACGAAATGAAGTAACTTTATTTTCAAATAAAAACTATTACTTTTCCTATAATCCAGGAATGAATATGTATTGTTAATGTCATGCTGAGGTCGTGAGTAATCGTCGGGATAAAAACCATTGACGAGTATTTCGGTAAGAAAAATTATAACGTCCTCACATTGAATAATTGATAACTAATATCGCTGGTTACTTTATGAAGAAATATATTTTTATGAAGAAACTACTGAATAATTTCATTTATTTGTTTACACCATATTAGTTATAAAATAGCTCAGTAATATTTTTCGGTGTGATCCTCATAAAACAGGGAAATTATGTGACGACGTATCAATTCATTCTGTTATCGAAAAATCAATTCCAGTCTTTTTCTTGCATTCACACGCAACCCTAATGTCATCCCGAAAATTTCACGAAAAGCGAAACGCGAGAACCTGCTTTGTAATCATTTATGGACTCAAATAATTACTTTCGGAGTTAATTCATCATTAAACGGTTTGAAGATGAATACCTCCTTAACCCGGAAAAGTTCCTTATCCGAAAATCCTCAGGCCCCGAGCGAGCCGGCAGTATTTATATTTTGAAACACTTCAACAATAATTCTGTCATAAGTATTGTTGTAAACTTACTTTGTAAAAATGTATTCACTCGCTATTGAGTATTTATTATACTAGCAATTGTTCACATAGCATATGCCTGACATTTTATTAAAATTTGAATTAAATATTTCCTCGTGTATTTCCACCTAACACAATGGAATCAATTGAACATGACTTTGCTCTTCAAAACAAGGACAGCACTAGTTTAAATTAGTTACAATAACCCCCGCCCAGAGACGCTGATGACTTAAAGTGATTGGTAACTGACAAAGTTTCATATTTTGAATAAGCTCTCTAAACTCTGGTCTGTGGGTGACAGTCGTATAAATATCATAGCAATAATTATCTCAGTTTTAGAGTTATTTAGTAATTACTACTTAAAACAATATTTTGTATTCTACTAAATATAAATTTTTGTTGGTAAATCCACCTGTACTTCGGTACCCTAGACCGGAATTGATGGGATAGCCCGTCTAGTTGCCGAAGAGTAAATTAGTTTGTCATACGTAGTTCGTAACTGTTTTTTTTAGAATAAAATTTATTTATTTTCCGCACACACAAAACCCCATCCAAAGCAAGGAACGCCAGTTCCTGTATATTTTCCTCGGTTCTTCCATTGTGGTATTTGTAAATGGGAAAGGTAGCTTAGTGCTATTGAAGCTTATCTACGTGGAGCGATATGAGGTGGGTGGTAGAGCTGTTGTTAGTAGGAGGGCCGGTTAGCTGGGTTTAACCTACATGGAGGGGTTAGTAGAAGTGGTTATTAATAGTTCGAGTTATTGATACTAGCAGATGATGGATAGAGGAAGGAGGGTTCGCTTTTCAGTAGTCACAGCCATTTATGAACTGGGACATTAATGTGAAAAGCTACAAATTTTTTCTGGCCCCTCCGGGAATTGAACCCGGGGCGACTTGGTGAAGAACGCTACCACTTGAGCCACCTGAGAGGCACCTCGGTTCTTCCCCTGCACCCTTCGCGTCGTTGCGTGGACGAATCCGACCTCGAGGCGGAGAAGGGAGCTGACGCGGAGGCCGATGCAGCTCAGAAACCCGTTCGAGTCTGGGATTCCCCGACTTTCCATCGTTTACGATCGCCATAGTCCCCTTGCTCCTACGCCTCAAAGGTGAAAGAACACGAATGACGCACGTGCACCACAGAGCGAAAGTGAATCATTCGAATGAACCTGTTTACGCACTTCATTTTAGATTCACTTCGATAAGTTATTCTTTCCGTGTTGACTGAAGACAATGTAATTTTTCACGGAAAGAGTTCTTATTAATTAATAATTCACACCAATGATTTTTACGACTTGACTAGTCCAATTAATTTGTAAATTTAATACTAGATAATTATTAAATATTAGCTGATTATCCGACGTCACCTGGGATCTTTCTTTTACTCTAATCATCTTTTACTCAGAAAAAAATAAAATCTGTCTGTATTGTAAGATCAAAATACTTTTTCTTATTGGTTATCATAAACATGCACAGGATCCTAATTTTTCAAATCAATAATAATACTAATTTAATTCACAACTACACTGTGTCTCGTGGGAATCGCGCCGGTTGAATTTTCCTTGTCAAATTTCATCACTTTCGGTTCTGTGGTTGAAAGATTAGGATGCTGTACATGTTTTTAAAACAAGTAAGTAAACTATTTTAATCTCACAATATAATAGATTTTATTTTTTCTTGAATAAAAAGATTAGTCTAAGAAAATCCGGGACAGCGCCGGGTAATCAGCTTGTAAGAAATAAATGATACTTTATGATAATCTTTTAGTTGTTTTTTTGTGGAAAACAATAACCTAACCATTGGGAGGTGAGGAAATCGAATTAATTGTTCTCTGAACATCTTATAACTTGCAAAGGGTCAGAAAACAAGGAGTTCCACCTTTCCAATAAAATATAAAGACGTTACGAAAAACCCATTGATGCTTATGAAAGTAAATAAAAATGATACAATGAAATTTAAATTATGTTTATTACTAACTTTAAATAATTTAAATAACGAAACCTACTTTAAAATACTTTTAACGTTAATATTCCTTGTCTTAGACGAATCTTCAAAATACGATCCGAAACCACAGGGTTAGAAAATACTCGACGGAGGACGTATGGACACAATGAATTCGGAGCTTTCAATGCTCAAAACAGACCTGTACATTTCCCAAAGTACATAATGAGTGCAGTCGAGGCAAGAGTAGAGCGCGGGGTGTCACGATGTTGGAATCATCCTCCTCGTCTATTTCATCCGCGACCGCGTTCACCCCGAAGTCTCGACACTCGACGTCTCCAATCTCGTGATTCTCGTCGGATGAACTTTGGTCGTCAAATTCCAGAGCAGCGTCAGATTCGTCTCCTATTTCGAAGGACGCGGAGGAGGCGGTTTCCGCAATGACGCTTCGGTCATCCGCGATTGCGTAGCGATTGGGCTGAGAGTTTTCGCTGAAATGAAAACGAAACCCACTTAAAAATATCCCACTCAACTTTCCAATTACAATTCATAACAAAAACTCTTGCAACTAAACTTACTACAAAACACAAAAATTTAAGCAAAAAAAAATAATCAAAATACAAATAATAATAATAATAATAATAATACACTAACAATATTATACAAGGTGACATATTTCTTAGATCAATCGGATGCAAAATAATTATCATCACAATACATGGTATCCAAAAAACCATAGTATCGTATTTAAGTAAAGATTGCATGAACTATTTTCCAAATTGAACTCTTTGGAATTACCTTATTTGCAGATTCAAATTAGTGCCTCCAACATTTTAAATTTATATTTTAAACGCAATAAATTTTCGCTGTATCTAAAAAACTGTGCGATGTACAGGAATGCGGTTTAGCGATCTGTACGCAGAATTAACTGACCAATAAAAATACTTCCATGCGTATTTTCAAAATTTTCAATATTAAGAAATCGGAAGTGAAGGCGGAATGAGGTGTTTAGAAATAGGCTTCTTCTATTCCCAACGTATTCTATGTCAAATCTCAAGTTTGGTTTTAATACTTCAATTTGTTCGTAAGTTATCGGGGAACCGAATTCGTAACATACACAATTTAAAAATAGTCTCTCCTGGAGATTTACTTTTTTCCCCTCTCTGTCTCTCTAAATGTACTTTTTTCTTTGTTTTCGGTTTTTATAATGTTATCGGGATCTTTGGATATATTGTAATTGAGGAGGATTTTTGGTGGGTTTGGTTGAGTCATTCGGCGAGACCCACACGCGGGGAGAGTCATGTTGGCTCTCCTTAGTGCGTAACTGCATTTTCCCTACCTGTACAAAATTTTAGGGTTCTAATGACCTCGATGTCGGTGAGCCGTAAAGCCCCACAAAAATAGAAATAAGAATTCCTAGTATTTGAAAATTAATACTTTTCTAAATTTACTTTGTTTAAGAGTTTATTTATATTAATATATTTTCTGTTTAAATTCGGCATGCATGAGCTTCCAATTACATTTCTTAAAAATTTGTTACGGAAAAGGCAGATATAATAAAACTTGTGTTTACGAACAAATTATGAAATTTTGTGTAATCTTAAATACACAATACAAACATGGACATTACTATGTAAATGTACATTCAATCCACCTCTCCCTTAGGATCCATGATCAGAACTGACGGAATGGTACCTTGATTAATTCCTGAGAGTAAATTCGTTTTCTGTCCTCCGCGTGGTCATATGATGTTTGTGATTGCTTTTTTACAATAAATTTATTTATTTATCCGCGCAGTTTTTGTGGTAGACTTGAGACGTAACGAATTTAAGGTACACGTGCAAATGCAGTCTGCCTTGAAGCTCACATATCATGATGTCATCCTGGCGAAATGGAAGGGGGGACATATTCAAACAAAGAATTGTTCACTGTTCGGAAACATTTTGAAAAAAATGCAAAAAATATTTTGTAAATATAATAGTAAATAGATACCCCAGGGGACTTACATCTAGTAAGTGCGTGTTTGGAAAACTCGGGGTCCCGAGCTGAGTCTGGCATTACTTCCACTTACTTATTGTAGGGTCCTTCCTTTCTCTTTCCTGACCTCCCTTGGTCACCTCTTGTTCTTTTATTTTTAGGGTAGGGCTAGGGTATCTTTTATTTTTCTCATTTTTGTCCCCCCCTCATCTTTTGTCCTACTCCTCATTCTTTGTCACTCCTCATTTTTTGCCCTCCCTCTCATTTTTTGTCCTTAATGTTTTCATGTATGTTTTGAGATATGTTTTGGTATGTTTTAAATCAGGAGGGTTTTTAGTGGGTATGGTTGAGTCATTCGGCGAGTCCCACTCGCGAGGAGAGTCATGTTGGCTCTCCCTAGTGCGTAACTGCATTTTCTCTACCT
>NNCF01127361.1:165062-182386 GCA_002313205.1 Laupala kohalensis
GGATTCAATTTCGTATCCCATAGAATAACTAGCCTAGAAAGAAATTTAATGAAAGCCGCGCTACTGGTCCCTTGTAATAGGAAGGTGAGGATTCAATTTCGTATCCCATAGAATAACTAGCCTAGAAAGAAAT
Source organism: Laupala kohalensis (assembly GCA_002313205.1). Taxonomy (NCBI): domain Eukaryota; kingdom Metazoa; phylum Arthropoda; class Insecta; order Orthoptera; family Trigonidiidae; genus Laupala; species Laupala kohalensis. Next base: position 165,196 of record NNCF01127361.1, read on the forward strand.
TTAATGAAAGCCGCGCTTCTGCCGAGACGTTCTAGGAGGAAGTTGCGTGAAGGCCTCGAGCATGTTATTATATCCGTGAAAGCGACTAGGTTTACGTATCTCCATGTTCCAAACGATAGTATGAACCATTCCCTTTCCAGTGGCGTTGAATGTTCATTCCCTTGCGGTGCAAAATTTTTAATTATTTGACTTTAATGTATTGTGGGCTCATATGGAGAAACTTCAGGAGTTCACGTTTATTTCATGTTCTAGCAAAACTACCGGCTTAACATAGCGAGAGAAAACCTCCTATGACATAGCAAATGGATATAGGACGCAACGACGTTAAGATTTTCGTACCTTACGGGGTATCTACAAGAATAATTCACAAAAAACTGAAAAAAAAACTGATTTAATGGAAATAACAGTCGCATCACGTGACTGAAGACAATGCGGCCCTTGTCGAAGAAAGTGTCAAACAATGTAAATTTATTATCAAGGTAAAAAAAAACTACTGATTTCGTCTAGCATTAAAAATCAAAACTGCAAATTATTAATAAATTAGAGCACCTTTTGTTCAATATTTCCGAGTTTCGTGAATAGCTGGCATCTTGACTTCAGTCAACACACATGTAATATCTTAAATCGTCGGCATACGAAAGTCTCTCACCCGATGCTTCCCGTGTCGTCTGCGTCGCTCTCCGCTCGGGGAGAGTCCAGCAGCGCTCGTCCCAATTGCATCGTCATCATCACCCTCACTTCCAAGTGGACCATCTTCCTCAGAAACCGTGACTGCGGAAATTCATTCAGGTTTTACTATCATTAGAAATGGGTCTCATTTTACAGAAAGATATTTGCTTGATCGCAGGGGTGTTAATGAGTACGGGTGGTGTAATGGTTAACATCCTAGATAACAAAGCAAGAGTCCCGGCTTCGATTTCCCACTCGTCGCAATTTTTACCTGACTGAAAGTTATGTTTCACGTACATTTTAGAAATGGACTCATTGGAAATAAAAATATTAAGAGATATGAAAAGTTTCCAAACATGTTTTTGCATGGAGCGTGATGAAGTATTTAATTTGACCAGTTTTATTCTATTTGTATCGATATTATAATTTAAAACCAAAGTTGATTCGTGTCACTTGAACTTAACATCTAGAAACATTCCATCTAGAGGAAAACTGGATTGGAAACGGGTACTTGGTTCAATGTTTTGTTCGCTGAGTTTATCACTGACAGATTTCTTTGACAACAGAGTGCGTAACAAGAGAAGATGACTGACCTGCAGTCCCATAATTAGATCTAATACGATGACCAACATGTCTGCGACGCTCTCGTATGGTTGGGTGTCCTAGCGATTGATTCCGTTGTTGTGCGCGTATTGTCGCGTGGGCTTTACTACGCGTAGATATGGAGGTTCAAATCCTTATTGGTCGGAAAAATTATAGACTTTATTGTCAAAAAACCAGTTGCAAACTGCGTATGACCAGTCTCTTATACACATCTAGATGTGTATAAGAGACAGNNNGGAAAAAAGCAAGGGACCATTCATCAATTCAAATCAAGAACCCATGGGCAGTGGCGGATTTAAAATTTATAAAATAAATTATTTAATAAATACGTACTATTATCCATTTATTATTCAAAATAAATTATAGATATTAGTGCATTAAAAATTCGAGATTAATAAAGCAAAAGTATTAATGACATTCCCACCCAAGGAAAATCCTCCACTACCCGGAGGAAAACCGGAGGAAAATTCGGGTCAGGATGGGGCTACAGAGATAAAGTACACAACCGTGCCAAGGTAGCGTACAGTTAGAAGTAAACTATTAAAAACAAAAAGGGGTAAAATCAGCATGCATGAAGAAGGAATTTAATCAGTATCTACAGTACAATAACAATGGCATGATAAAGTATAAGATATATTAACATCACTTGCATAATTCAAAGTCATGTGGAAAACAATATTTATTAGGAAATTGAAACTGTCATTAACTTCATTTATAAAAATGTAATTAAATTTTTTTACATTGTAGTAACAATAGCACATTAATGTTAACCGCGGATTTAGAAGTCGAATTTGTTGTGATGGACAAAGAAAATCTGTGGTAGGTGTGCTGGAGGTTCTTGAGATTTTCTCCTTCACTCCTCATTTCCCTTTAACTTATCTCTACAATTACCCTTTCGTCCCTTCTTCGGTTTCTGAGAACCACCAGAAGAGAGCAATGGGGAAAATGGTTTGTGGTAGTCTGCCCGCTATTCTGTAGTCTTCCCACAGTATGCTCACTACGTTAGTACCTACTATCAGTTTCAAAAAGCAATAGACTCGAATATGAACCTCCGGCTTAGTTTTCCCATCAAAATACATCAAATCTTACCTTATTTTACTCTGCGTTATAAAGTATGAGTTGAAGTTTTTACATTTTTTTCAGTAATTTTTATTGTGCCTGAAGTAAAAAAGCACGTGATTTTCTAGCGTTTTCAAGGAAAGGGTCAAATTTGAAAATTTATATAAGAAAATCTGTTCAGTCTAGGACATAAAAACTTTTACACAGTGTTGCTGAAATGGTTATTTGTAATATGCGTTAGTTTTATAATTTTATCTATGTTAGATATACTGTTATTGTAATTTTTATAAAACCATACAATCTTCAGATTGTCTTGTTGTAGAATCTTCCATCAGGCCTCAAAATGACAGCATTTAAAAATGAAATGAGAATAGACGATTGGCTCATTAATAATACTCTGACAATTATTTAATTAATCCGCGTCCGGGAGCCCGCTGGCATTACTCGCACTCCGCCACTCATTGATCCTCCAGGTTTTATCAAATGATATAAAATCACAGTGGATCATAATTAATAAGTTGATTATTAAATAAATAAATAAATTTATTGTCAAAAAACAGTACAAACTGCGTATGACCACGTGGAGGGAAAAAAACTAATTTACTCTCCGGAAGCAAGCAAGGGACCATCCCATCAATTCCGATCAAGGGCCCTAAGGCAGAGGCGGATTCAAAAAATTCAGCAAAAGTTCCTAGATAAGATAAAAAGTTAGCTGCGAGTTATAATACTAATAGAATGTCAATATGTTTGTAATTTTAAGCAAAAAATTACATGTAAGTTATTATCGAACTATAGATTATTCTGAGTATAGTGTTTAAAAATCATAAGAGTTGAAAAAACACTAAATTCACGATTTATTGTTACAATAAACACGCCCCTAGACAAAGCCTAGAGAACCTGTATGATAAATCCGCCTCTACCCGAAGGAAAAACGGAGAAAAACCCGGGCCAGGATGTTTATTCTCATTTCATTTTTAATACAGTTATTTTAAGACCTGAAGGAAGATTCCACGATTAACCAATTTTGATATTTGCAAGGTTGTATAAAAATTACGAGAACAGTTATTTAGCGAAGAGAAAATTATGGAACTAACACATTTTATAAATAACTATCCCAGTAAACTCTGCGTAACAGTTTCAATCTTCTAGGCTAAACAATTTTGCTAATATATATTTTTAAAGTTGATCCTTTCCTTGAAAATGCTAAAAAATCTCGGTTTTTTACCTTCCAAACACAAAAACTACACAGAGAAGTAAAAAATTTTGAACTCATACTTTATAAGGCAGAACTAATTAAGCTAAAATTTGATGTACAAATTGTTGTCTTTTGATCGGAAAATGAACCGGAACTGTAGTCCATTGTTTTTTGGAACCGATTATAGGGGCGGTACCATTTTTAGGCCGGAGTAATTAAAACTATTGTTCTTAATATTAATAGTTTATTGAGTGACTTATTAGTATAATTTTCGGAATAATTATTTATTTATAGTTCGTATTTGCTAAACAATGGTTCTCTCATATTTTATCTCATAAAAGTTTGTTGTAATTGTGCTGATATTATAGTAAGTACCTAACTCTTTTGTCATTATTTTTGTTTTGGTGGATGTGGCGGGGGGGGGTGCTCTTATAGAATTTTACCTTGAGGTGCACTAGTGTTTGTGTGTGGTGCAATCTGCTTCTGCCTTCGGACCCCTTGGTCGGAGTTGATGGGATAGTCTCTTGCTTGCATGCGTAGGTGCTTGTCCTTCACGTGGTCAGCAGTTTCTGGCTACTTTTGTAACCATAAGTTCATTATTCCACAAATAAATTCACAAAAAACACGAATAAGCGTCTACTAAAATACAACCCAGCTTCATCCCCCAAGGGGACTTGCATCTAGTACGTGTTGGCAAACACGGGGCCCCGAGCTGAGTCTAACATTCCTTCCACTTACTTGTGCAAGACTCCTTCCTTTCTTTTTCCTGACCTTCCTTGATCACCTCTTGTTCTTTTCGATCCCGACGCTATTAGGGCTAGGATGTCTTTCATTTTCCTAATTTTTTGTAGTTTTGATATATGTTTTGATATATTGTAATTCAGGAGTGTTTTAGTGGGTGTGGTTGAGTCATTCGGCGAGTCCCACACGCGGGGAGAGTCATGTTGGCTCTTCCTAGTGCGTAACTGCATTTTCCCTAACTGTACACAATTTTAGGGCTCTAATGACCTAGATGTCGACGAGCCGTAAAGCCTCACAAAAAACAAAAAAAAACAGCTTCATAAACCATATTTCTTTCTCACAAATTCGCGTATATGATATGTATATCTATATCTTAGACTTTTGTGTTAAGCTAATATGTAGAGTAAGTGTGAATCATTATAATATTTGAATACCGAATGTCACTTAAATTTCGAACTTCGTTTTTCCTCTCAGACGATCCACTTTATTTATCTAAGACGATGCCTACTCGAATTGACGGCGGATAATTTTCCTAAAATTTTGCTTGTTGGGGAGAGTTGGTCTAATACTCAAAAGTTACTACCGATGATTTATTCTATCACAGAATTTTGTATTGTTATATGAGATTTATTGACTTAATTCACCTGCTTGCTTTTAGAATAGTGAAACTTTAACCCGTTTTTTAAAAAATATGTACACAAGATAATAAATATTAAAAAATTTACTTCGTTACAGAGATAAGCATTTTTCAAAGTTCCGATCTGGAGAANAAGTTACTACCGATGATTTATTCTATCACAGAGTTTTGTATTGTTATATGAGATTTATTGACTTAATTCACCTGCTTGCTTTTAGAATAGTGAAACTTTAACCCGTTTTTTTTAAATATGTACACAAGATAATAAATATTAAAAAATTTACTTCGTTACAGAGATAAGCATTTTTCAAAGTTCCGATCTGGAGAATAGAGTTTCAACGTAACATACATAGGATGCAAAATGATTGGTAAGTGTTGAAACTAGTTTTACCTTGTTTGATTGACCGGGAGATTCTTGTTTTTCCGTTTTGACTCCTCCATTGGAAAGCTGTCGCTGTATAGTCTTTTTTCACTTCCTCGTGCTGTCATTGGCTAGATGTCTTAACCAATAGAGTTCTTTCTTAACAAATTTCCGCGTAATGAGCAGGTTTCCTTGCGTCAACAGCATTTGCAAAAGGTGTTCGGCCTTTTTCTGAAATCGTTATACCACAAACATAGAATCATTCGAGACAAAAATAGATAAAATTTGTATTTTTGAATTAAAGTATATGGAAATTATAAAAGTGTGTATTAATAGATACAAATTCAAGAAATAATATAAGTCGCCTAGCGAATAAAAGAAATTTGGAAATTTGCTCTTTCGACAGAATATGTCTCTAAAAATGTTCAATAAAAAAATTGTTGTGAATCTCCTAACAGTTTTCTCGTTCCTATAATTTTTGATTCGAAAACAATCATCTTTCTTATTTCACTCGCATTTAAAAAATTCAATTTCAGTTTCAAAAGCTTTTTTAACATTTTTTATAGAGATTAATTTTTTAAATAGTATTTCAAATCTATTCCTACTTTTACGGAATGTCCTTTATTTTCTATTATTAATAAATTACGAATATTATTGTTATCGTAAATATTTCCTTAAATAACGTATCCTGTGTATTATAATACTTGTTAATTTAGAATGTTAGTATTTGATTCCATAAAGTTTGACACACATTTTAACATTGCCCTATATATAATGGAAATAGGTTATATTATAAAAAATCCGCTGTTACGGGATAAGGCATTTGATTGTAATATTGAAGCAGGGATTAATAATGCCGTAATACACACAAATATGTGTAAGATATAAAATATTCCTCTCGTGACATTTGGATAAAAAATTGTTTAGATAACTCTAGCACCCGTCTTCATGGTAGCAAAGACTGACAAAACTTTCAAATATCGTTATGTACATTAATTGCAAATGTCCCCTATTTGTTTTGGTTTAATTTCCGCGTAACTAGACGGAGCCAACTACACAAATGAAGTATAGTACCGTACTTTCGATCATTAAGAGATGTGATGCCAATTTCCTATTATTTCATCGTTCACCTCTTCCTTTCTGCATTTAAAAATGTCATCAAGAAAAGAAGCTACTTGACTCATTTATTTGAAAAGGATGCTACTTGACTACTTGAGTCCTAACAAATGGTAGCTCTGATGCGTCTGACCATGCTGGTATATTCGTAAGGAATAGTACGTCAGTTAAATGATGCTCCATAGTTCTGTATCATATACTCTTCATAATTGTTCTGATGTCCTGTATACATTGTTTATATTATATATAACAGAGTGACACTTACCGACAACAAGCAGATAGGGGGGGGGGTTAAAGTAGTAACTGCTATTATTATTTCGGTAATTAAAATAGTCGTACCAAATAAAGGTAAACATTTATATTATCGTACAGAAGGTTATAGGCATTTAATTTCTCGTGCGAGTAAATCGTACGGGTTTAGCTAGTCCCTACTTAAAGAGAAACGAGCACTCGGGTGATCAAATCACTGAGATGTATAATTGTTTTCCTTATTTTTATTGTAATTGTCACAAAACATTAAAAATATGAATGGCAAAACAATGAAATATGAAAACATTTAAGTGGCCGGTGAGGTCCTATAAGTACATGTTACTCTGTTTATTTATATCGATTTAGAATACTTCAGTGATTTAATTCTACATACGCTAGAAATACCCTAATCTACAAACATTTTCAATGAATCGTCGGATAAGGAATTCGACATACAGTTCATCAGAAAGTAAGATTTCCTTCGGGCATAAATAAGAAATCAGTCTTATTCTTGGGAATCTGATACACCTACAGACTTTCCACGTAAGGTTTGGGACTATCGTCTTCTTTCCTCTGATGAAAAGAATTTTCATGATGTCATGAATTCATTTCCATAAACAACCTACTTTTCTTTTCCTCTTCAAACAAGGATTTACATCGGCGTGAGTTGCAGTCAGAGAAGTTTAATGTTCACAATCTCTGTAAAAAAACGAAGTACGTCATAAACTTACACTTAAACTCCAGGAAATTGAAAAATAAATTATTTTCGTGAAGATTTAAAGTGTTCATGTAACCGACATTATTTCTCAATAGTGAGGTTATGTATGATTTCGATGGCCGCCATCATCAATTGCGTTCGTTCTTTTAGAACTTTTCTTGTCAGAAATTCCACTTATTCTGGGTGGTAAAGATAATTAGATCGAGGATGGATGCAACCGCCTTAATTACATCGGGAATGATACAGCCTACGGTTCGCTGCGTGGGTATATCTAACGATATGAAATACAATATTATTACCAAATGTATCCGATGAATAAAGTCCCTTTTGCGTATTTCGATGATTGATATTCTAAGAACAAATTTTGTACAAAGAAATAATGGACAGGTGTTTCAAGTACAGAAAATTACTCAGTATTGATATAATTTACCGTATCACTATGAAATTAAAAAAAAATGTTTCTGTTAGTTTTAAATTTGACTAATGAGAATTTTTAAAGAGAAGAAATGTTAGAGGGAAATAAAAAACATTAATGTAATTTGAATGTATTTAGAATCTATATGTATGTATAAAGTCTATTAAAGAGAAAAAGGAAATTGGTGACAGTCACGTGCTCTTCCTTCGTCGCGACGTCGTGAAACTGAATCTTTGTGGTATTTTCACTTTTATTTTGTTCATTTTTTAAATGTGTAGTACAAGATTCGATAACGACAAAATAAACTGTTGCTTTTGTGTCATATGACGTCTATTGGAATGGCGAATTGGAAATATTTTTGTTATACAATATAATTGATAGCGACCACGAGGAAGAATAATAAATACATAGACTGTTCTAATACTTATGTTACATACAGCTTACGTTTCGTTCCAAGTGTCACGACTTCATCCGATTTACAAAAAAATATTACATCAAAATTCAAGAGTACGTAGTATACGTATGAAAACAGTTTTGAAATTCATTATTTTTACTATCTATTACATTGTATTATATCTGTCTCTTATACACATCTANATTCAAGAGTACGTAGTATACGTATGAAAACAGTTTTGAAATTCATTATTTTTACTATCTATTACATTGTATTATATTATTGAGGAAATACGAGGCAACCTCGAACTACAATTATTATTATTATTTCATTGGACTATTGAACGTATTTACATATTAGAAGTTCCTGTCTTTGATTGGTGGAGAGACGTTTTTGTTAAGTCACTCCGCATCAAGTGACAACTGTGTACAAACTACCTTTCCAGGGTTCTTCGCCGCTGTCACAGACTATTAACGCTGTGACGATGAACGATCCACTTGACCTTGATACTGTAACATTTGCGTCGCAAACCGACTCTGTGGGCTGGAAACTAATAAACTCTCACAAAACAATGGTATGTTTTGTCGTTCTACTCTTTTAAATAATATAGTTTCCTTTCCGTCTTTCTAAAATCACAATAAATAACGATTTAGTTATTTTGCTTTTTAAACATTGACGAGATCAATTATGTGGAGACGAAAGCAAGGAGGTGAGGATTGACTCAAAACAATTTCTCAGTTTTTACTTTCTCATTTACGTAGTTTATAGAAAGTCTTGTAATCGTGAGAAAATTCGAAAGCGAGATTTCGACGGAAATATCCGTTTTGGAGATCCCTGATTCTGAAAAATTGGTTTATGGCAGAACGTCCGTCCGTCTGTGCGCAGCGATTCTGAGTAAACGGATAAACCAATTTAATTCGCATTTCGTATTTACAATAGAATATACTTATTATCGATGCTCTAATTCCTTTTTTACTCTAAAACAAAGGGTACTTCACATGAAGGTCAAAGTACTTTTTTGAATGTTTCTCAATAACGGCTCCAACGACTTCGCTCCTGAATGTAAAGTACAATTAGTATGCATTACATCCGCATTAGTGGTATTTCGCTTGAAAGTTTGGTATAGAGGCAGTAAAATAATTTCTCTCTCTTACTCTTACACGTAAATATTTAGCAGTGGAAATGAACAAAGCAGACGTAGAATAAACGTTTCGTAAACTGAAATGAAAGATATGATAATGATAAAATGCATAGGAGGACGGCAAACGCCCTGCAGATACGAAAATACATCAATTTCTGTCTACAACGAAATTACATTTACATAACACTTTTACGATATTTATAAGACTGATATGTCGCTGTATGTTTTGAAATAATATTCTGAATATATATTTTACTTTAAATTTCAAATAAAAGACAGTAATAAGTTCATCTGGCGACTTTGAGCATGAATAGAGCACCGGAAGAAGATTAAAATATAGAGACCCACACCAGTATTGACTCTTTCACTATAGAATTATTTCTCTGTCTATGCTGCACACGGAGAAACGTGTATGAAAATGCATGTACAATTGTTTTGCACCACTAGTTTATTTTGTCTCATTTTTGATACCGTTTTACTTATGGTATTAATTAGCTCATTTAAACATCAGTGAAATGATTTTTTTAGAAATATAGAAAAGATTAATTCTGGTCTGAGTGAGTTTAAGGAAATGAACACCAAATGTAAAGTAAGAACAAGGAATAAAATACCTGCCGATATTACTCTGTACTTCCCTGTTGTATATATAAGGAAAACTGAACATAGTCCACTACTTGGAAGCGTTTCTGACCTTTCATCGGGTGTTTTGGGTATCGCCAGCTCTTGCTTTCAACTCCTTTCTTGTTAGAATCATGAACTTTAATTATAATTTATGGCTGTACCCAGTCATTATTTTAGAATTAAGATACATTGTACAGCAGTATAGTAAGTATGATAAAACAGTGAGCTGGGTCATTCTATGTCAAATCAACACAGGGGCAATAGTGTATCACAAGAATTAAGTGAAAAATTCTAGTTCTGCACGCTATACGCGGCAAGAAACCTAATCTTTAACACAGAACCCATTTTCAACCCGCGTTCATATATATAGATGATTCACAAGGATTTAAACTATTGCAAGTATTGATTTCAAAATTTTCAAAGATGCTCATTTTGAGAAATTAAAAATCAGAAGATTGATTTTGAACATGTTAATTTCTTTCCTCCTTGAACTATGTCATATTGCATATGATTGTAAAGATCATTAATTATTACATATGATTGTAAAGTGACATCTTCACTAGTTGTCTATCGTAATTAGGAGAGCTTCCTGAGCAATTCAAAAGTTTTGTGTAGAGCCGTTTTGAGGTGCTTTGTTTGTAACCACCAAACGGGTTAAAATTGCACCACTATACTCGGTACTTTTCTTAATCTATATAATGGCTACATCCCTACAAAATTTTATCAAAATCTAATCATGTCAAAAATCTATTAAAACTGTGTTGATGTGGAACTGACCAGTTATATATTTATTTATTTAAATAGTACATAACTTCTAAAGTTCTCTCTGGTTTCTAGGTCACATCCCCGTCAATCGAAATTCCATGACTTGTTCCTATGGATTAATTTTCTTTTTTTTTATCCTTTCGCATCTCTCCACTCTCGCAAATGCAAATTTCTTTTACATTAGTTTGGAAACATCTGTATTTCCCTTCGTCTATCATCTTGGTCTTCAGTCGTTGTCACTCCTTTCCCGCAAACTTTGTCTCCACTATTTCTTTTATCTTTCGAAAATAGAATGAAGTTCACGTGACTAGTTAACACATCTCGTGGCCTGGCTTGGACTATCTCCTACTTTTCTTTGCATAACGCACCTGCGTGATAAATTCATGTGTTGTCCGTCCCTTCGTACGTTTATCCCTTCTAATTTGCCAGGCATCGCGTCGACTATTCTATTCTTTACATGACTATTTTCTCCCATCCCCTTTCTGCCATGTTGTTCTCTCCTCTAATTGCATCTCCGTATTTTGACTCGTTCGTTTTCGTAATACCCATTTCTGCAAAACTGGATCTATTGACACAAGTCTTACGTCACGGTCAGTGCGCCTGACGAAACTATACAGTAAACCGGAAGCTATAAGATCATACTCGTTGTTTTGAAAGTCCATTGTAAAAGGTGGTGTAAGCGGTTATTTGTTTCCTGAAAACGTTCTGTCCATCTTTGAAGTTGGCCATCAATGTCACTGCTAATACTTCAATTTTTATTTCTCCCACTCTACAATTGTACTACTCCTGGAGAGATTTGGGATAATTCTGTACCATTGCTTGAAATTACTAATATAAGCAGCTTCTTGTGCATGGTGAGCCATAACTTTTAACATATTGTGTGATTAATCTCTTGATTTTCGTATTTTCAAGAGATCTGTATATCCCCGCAATTGTGTTCTTCACTGCGCATTGAGGCCCAGCTTTCCTCCGCGCTCTATCTTTCCCGGGGAGATCTCGCTCGTCCATTTCTTTCTCTCATTAATTTCACCACACATTCCTCTCTACTCATTGCTATTAACTTGTTTTTAATTGTTAACCATTTTGTTTCTCTATCGCTATCCAACACCTCTCTGATCTATTGTAAGATGTGTATATTTTTATATTAAGGGTATAGGATGAGTAATTATATATGTATTTACTAAAGCGTGCTTGTACGTATGAGTGTCTGTATATGTTTGTAAGTGAAAACGTGTTTGTGTACATATGGGTCTCATTTAGATTATTCATATCTTAAATGTAATTTCTTTTTCGTTTGTTGTGTAGTAATTTTCTAAGCATTTTATTCAGTCTCTGTGTGTATTTTATAGATATTTGGACGAAATTTGTTATTTATGTATTATGTATACTTATGTTTACTTGTGTTATTTTGTCTTCTTTTCCATCTTTTCCACCGAGCATTGCTCACTTGCTGATTAATAAATTATTATTATTATTATTATTATTTTAATCTTGATCCATCTCTCCAATTTTTTAACATCACGTTGTATATTTTCAACAAGTACTGTTTTCTTTCATATCTATTTACATATAATTTCAACTCAACAGAATCATGAAGGAAACCTCCATCTGGTCCTCTTTTATTGATCACAAGAGTTCAGAATTTCCTCCATAACTGGCCAATACAAAGATGATCTGATTGTGTTTGATTTACATATGCAACCCACATTCTTTACGAGGAAATAGTACCATCTATAACTGATCTACATCACCACCGAGCTTAATTAAAAATTCTTCATTTAAAGCAGTCTATCGTGGCCATAATTTACTTAATCTGAGTGTTACTATTCCCCACCGTGCATTGACACCGTCCATTACGTCATTATGGAAAATATCAGATTTCTCCAGAATCTTATACTAGTAGAAACCATTCTTTTCAATTTTTTTGAACACCATAATAAAAAAATTTATTGTCAAAAAACAGTACAAACTGCGTATGACCACTTGGAGGACAGCAAACTAATTTTACTCTCCGGAAGCAAGCAAGGGACCATCCGATCAATTCCGATCAAGGGCCCTAAGGCAGAGGCGGATTCAAAAATTTCAGCAAAAGTTCCTAGATAAGATAAAAAGTTAGCTGCGAGTTATAATACATATATAATGTCAATATGTTTGTAATTTAACGCAAATATGTTTGTAAATTTACATGTACAAGTTATTATCGAACTATAGATTATTCTGAGTATAGTGTTTAAAAATCATAAGAGTTGAAAAAACACTAAATTCACGATTTATTGTTACAATAAACACGCCCCTAGACAAAGCCTAGAGAACCTGTATAAGAAATCCGCCTCTACCCGAAGGAAAACCGGAGCAAAACCCGGGCCAAATGTTGAGATGATTCCTCCTACTCTCATTCACTAATGTCAAAGGGAGGTGAGTCTGGAACTCTCGCAATATAGAAACTCTTCTGGTGTAAACTTTCCCTTCCTCTCCAAATGTAAAAAGAATCACCTCCATAATAGGAGCAAAAATTCTTATATATTACCGAACATAAAACGACCTAATCAAGCAATCAATTTTCTTCAATGAATGTCAATGTAATTAACAGATTTTCAATCCACAATTAAAATATTACATCATGTTTCGATACCATTCGGTATCCACAATTCGAGTAAAATTATAAAAACATTAAAACCCGTGTGAGCGCTGCTCATATTGATATATGACTAGCTGATTACCAGGCGTTACCTGGAATTTCTTTTACTCGTTAGACCAAGGAACCCACTCACCGGAAGCCTCGCAGGTCGAATTATTGCTTCCGATGCTCGATACAACTGCGGCAGCGCGGTTGCACCATTTCATTAAAACGCTTATAAAATCTAAACCATTCGTCTGAACTTCGCGATTTAAAGATTTTTTTAAAAATTTTTTGTTAAATGCACAAAACAAAGAACCCATTAAATTAGATGAAGATTAATTTTTCCTTGTTAAATTTCTGAATTAATTGAAGTATTTCAACACTTCTATTTTTCATACGTTTTTTCGAAAATTCAAAAATAACCTTGGTAGATAAACGTATGTTGTCAGGACTTTTTTATAGAACTCTTCGAGGCGAACAATATTGCCACTCATTGTTGTCATCTATCTCCAACGGGTTTGGCAGCGTAAATGAATATAACCGAATTTTTCCCCCGATTTCATTGACATTTATCTTTAACTTCATATTTATATTTCTTCTCATACATTTCAAAAATAAAAGTTAGCCTATGTTCATTCTGGACATCTTAACTATCTCCTTGATAAATTTCAACGCGATCGGTTCTGTAGTGTAGTTGTGATTAAGTAACAAACAGACAGACACGCTATCGCATTACGCATTTATGTATTTGTATGGAAGAATGCATTGAAACCCGTGTGAGCGCTGCTCATATCATATGGAATATATATGGCCATAATCTGAATGGTTTAAGGCCGGGCATTACACATAGAAACAAGGATTGCATGTAACTTCTAATACAGAGAGCATAGAGAAACACAAATAACCAAACAATTGATAAAGTGTCCAACATCGAAAAATTTTGATAGGCCAATTAACGTTAAAAATTAATTGAAGTACAAAACAAAAACATCATAGAGGATAAGAATAAAACCAATTATAATTGACACCAATTTTCGGATTTAAAACTAAAAAATATCGTAGAGTCTAGACCAATCTCGTGCTGATTAATGGTATTTTTGTTGCATTTAATATGTTGTATTTCAGATACAGTCACTCTTTCACGCAGACGCAAAGTGTAATCGTACATATTCGGATTGCATAAGTCATGGCAACTTACTACCTTCGTACTACCACTTATTAGATAAATATTTTGGATTCATGTCTACGATGTATTGAACGCCACGGAATTAAGAAATTTAATTCATTTATCGGCACTGGTTCTTTTTGTAGTTTAACATTTTGTGGTAATTTTTAATAAATGGGACATTTCAGAAATTATTTATGCAAATCTGAAATTTGCGATTATATCGTGAATATTTATTTTGCGATACTTGTCTTTATGTATGTAGTGATAATATTTTTATATCATACATTTTTATTTCGTAAATATTAAAACAATAAACGAATCCTTTTAGGAAGGGAAGTGAATTGTGGATAAGGATTAGATTTTCTTACTGGAGATTATCCCAAAATTCATTCTCAAACATTTAATTTTTTTATTCCAAAAACAATGAAATGTATTGGACGTAGAGTAGTAGAGTTTCCTGCTTATTTCCGCTTCATATCATATTATCTGATTTTTCAATCAGCCGTCTATTAGTTCTCCGCTCTTCCGCCAGATTGAGTGACGTGTCTCACCACTGTACTCTGGACGTTTCAACATTGTAAAGAAAGTATTGCATTCAATTCTTGGAGAAGTAATAAGAGTCGATTCTTATTTACGTCAACAATTATCGGGTCGGTGATCGCCGATAACGGAAATCGTCGATATTACGTCATAGTTAGGGTTGCCATTCCTCCGCATTTCCTCGAATTTGTCCTCATTTGAAGAGCGTCCAGGGAGCGTCCGCACAGCGTATCCTTCATCGTCCTGGTTCTTGAAATAAGCCGTGCGATGAAGTATAATCGTCGTGATCGTCCGAAGTGTGCACACGACATGCGAAAGCAAAGCGTATTATTACGTAATTCGAATGATTCCATTTATTTTAAAATAACTATCTCTTGTGTTTTGTAGAGTATTTATAGTTTTTTAGATTTTTATGTGAAAAATAAAATTCGATTTTTTTCTCGAATTGTAGTTGTAATTTATTTTTCTTTGAAATACATAGAAGTATCTAACACTCAATTTGTTTCAAAATGAATATTTCTTTCTGTAAAAGCACTTCTTTATTTCATGATATGTGTTAATACGTTAATTTTATTATTATGAACAGTAGAATTCATTTATTCGTACAAAATAGTTTCCTGGTTTTAGCTGCAAAATCCGTTTTTTTTGTCTCGTTGTCCTACAGTTGAGACTTAGGTGACGACATCCTTAGTCATAAACCCTCAAATAACAAATTCTGCTATTGAACATAGGCAAATGCGATATTTTGTTGTAAATAGTGGCAAATTTACCCGGAAACAGGGCAGAAGAAGCGGTTTCCGTTAAAATGCGGCCAATAATCGGACATCATTGCAGTACTGTCCTTTTTTATTGTCCGCTAAGGTCCTAACTTAATTAAACATCATTATTACACTTTACTCTGTGATACTATACGTTGCTACTGACACTATTCAATAATCTGTGTGATTTATCAAAATAATCTCTAAGGAAGCACGGATTTTTCTCCTGTTTTTCTTCGGGTAGAGGTTCATTTATTAAAAGCCGGGAATGTTTAATACTTTTATTTTGAGAATAATAAATTAATGACAACACGCATTAGTTAAATAATTTGTTTTAGAAGTATTTATTTTGATCGGAATTGGTGGGATTGTGTCTAGTTCATTTCCGGAGAGTCAATTTATTGCTCCCTTAGTGGTGATTCACAGATTGTAATTGCCTTTTGACAATCATATTTTGAAATGTAAAGATAGTATTGTTTATTGTTTCAAGTTTTGTTGGGTGACAAACTACAGAATTTGAGCTTAAGAGCAATATTTTTGCATACGTCAGTTTCCACTGTCGATTGATTCAGTTGAAGATCCGCTCTGCCAATGAAAGACGATAATCGGGAATCATAATAAAATACTATTTTTAAGAAAACAGTTTGTATCAATGTTCTGTAAGGAAATAAAAGAACACATATTTCATTTAATGTATATCATACTGAAAGTTATGGAAGTATTAAAACAGCTATAACTCATATATGATAAAATTACATTGAGAAGTACTTCATTTAAATACAATATTCATTTTTCTACTATAAAAAATATGTAATTCTTATAATTAACAGTAATAATTATAATTATTATTCCTACAATATAAAATATGGATTCTTATAATTAATGTTTATAAATGTTCATTGTTATATGCTCATAGATCAAAACCGTTATCTGCAATGAGATGTACTAATTGCCTAAATAGAAATTTAAGTCGTTCAAGAACGTCTTATTAGTGATAAAAGGATCCTAGTATTTTATTTGGGTTTATGTGAACTGTGTTCCATCTGTTCTTGATCGGGAGTATTCGACTAGTTAAATATCTCAAAATATAATTAAAGAGGAGACACGTTTTCTGAGTGTAGAGGACGCTCGGTATCAGCCGTCATGGAATAAACCACGCGACACTTTCTTATCTTCAATAGCTTTCATCAAAAGCCCATTTCCCAGTATGTCCTCCTATTCGTCTCCTCTTGTATTCTTGTTTACAGTGAAGTAAATTCATACTAATAGTTCATATTTAATCCACTAAATCAATAGTTCATCTGTCCATTTCTTCCCCGGTTATCGTGATGTTCTTTGCTCAAACTTGATATTCGCTATTTTGTTCCGGCACTCGGTGCTGTCTCTCTCTCTCTCTCTCTCTCTCTCTCTCTCTATATATA
>NNCF01127361.1:183668-209399 GCA_002313205.1 Laupala kohalensis
AACGTTTAAAGGGCTTTCTAGAATATTCTCAACGACGTTTTAATTTTCAACGCTTTTTCCAGCAAGTTCCTACATGTTTTTACCCTGCGCCCATCTGGTGTTCTGAAGTTGGGTGGGACCTCCTCCCCCATCCTCTTGCTAGCTTCCGATTTCTAAACCCTCATAAATTTTTTTTTGACGCGAAAGGAGCCGCCGATCCCTGGTGCCGCGCTCCGGGTGTGGCCGAAAACCCTCAGATTCGCCTCCCAACCGCCATCCGTTTAAATTTCTACTCTTTAAACGTCAAAATTCCGCAACATGGATGATTAAATTTGTAATTAATTAGTAAATTATTTAAATCTCACAATATATATAAAAGTAATAATATTACTAATGTAATTCTAACAATTTTCAAAACACAGTTTGATGCCAAATTACGGCACTAATCCTAATTAAATATGTCAGATAAATAGTTTGAAACCCAGAGAAGGAAATAGGATTTGTCACTTAAACGAATCCTAAGCTCTAAGACAATTTTAATAATTAGTTCGAGAGAAAAATAGTAAATTGTGAGGAGTAGAATAAAAACGAACCGTATAAGTAATAAAATAATAATAAATATATATCATGCACGCTTAGACTGGGATAAATCCTTTGGTAAACCTTCCCAGATTTGGGGTTACATTTGGGATGTAGTTGTAATTTGATAAATATTTACCATTAGCTTAATTTTATGGGAAACGCCATATTCTTAGTAAATATATCCAGGAGCAAACTTTTAAGCAAAATGTGCTGCGTAGGAACTGATAAGTACTTACAATTCCAATTAAGTCTTTACGAGTTTTTGTTATAAGATTTTTGCTGAAGTTTATTAGAATCATTATGATATTCGTGGAGGATTTCAATCATACTCCCTGACAAAGTTTAATTTCGACTTAGAATTTACTTCCCCCCCCCCCAGGGGACTTACTTCTAGTAAGTACGTGTTTGGCGAACATGGGGCCCCGAGCTGAGTCTGGCATTACTTCCACTTAATTGTGCCTGGCTCCTTCCTTTCTCTTTCCTGACCTTCATTGGTCACCCCTTGTTCTTTTCGATTCCGATACTATTAAGGCTAGGGTATCTTTCATTTTCCTCTTTCATTCTTTCTTTCTTTTTTTCCCTCCTCTCTTTCTTTCTTTATTATTATTATTATTTTTATTATTATTATTATTGGATATGTAATGTTTTGATATATTGTAATTCAGGAGGGTTTTAGTGGGTATGGTTGATTTATTCGGCGAGTGGCACACGCGGGGAGAGTCATTTCTGATATACAACGTTAGTAATAATTAACATCTTTGTCCAAAATTAATGTATTTTCCCAATCTATCAGGTGATCATTATTAATGCAATTTGAGGTAACTACACTTTGTTCAACTGATTTTACATTTCTTTTGTGTACCTGGATTCTTATTTTTGACCGTCTATTTGTTTGACTTACGTCGCTAGCATTGCAATCTTTACATTGTATTTTGTATACTACGTTGTTAGTATTCATGTGATCATTCTTATCTTTCCCCTTCGTTATCAAATTATTCCTTTTATTTTTAAATGTTGTTGTTTTTGTTTATAAATATTATTCGTCCATAAAAGGTCGTAAGTGTTTAATTGTTTATTTAATCAGACTCTGATGGACGTTACTAGTAGTAGAAGAGTAGACAATTAATTTTGACCCAACGAATAACTGAATGTCCCACTGTGAGTTGACGCCCATGTTTTGTTCGAACGATCTTTTCAGCTCACACACAAGTCTCGTTCGTTGGAACGTACTTGTTTAGATACGTGTCACAAATTCGCGTCCTGTTGTTTGATTCTCTTATCAACAAAACAGCACAAGTTCCGCTGTGACTCATTTCTTTTGTGTACGTGACGGTATTCCGCAAGTGTCATAATCTATTTCTCACTGTGTTGGTATTTCTTTTCTGTCCGAATACGATATGACAAATTTATATGACATCCTGCAAACGTTTTTTGTGTTTCATTAGTAATTCTTAAGAGTAGAGATAAGCGTTCATGAACCTTCTTTGATTCTGATTGACAAGAGTAAATCAACATCCAGGATAAAATTATCTGCGATACAATCCAAGATATGTTTTACATAAGATGTGTTAGATAAGATATTGTCATTGAAAATCAAGTATCTTCTTTTTAAAACGTGAAAATTAGTGAACGAATCATTATAAGTAAAATGTTATTTAACATTATGTTTGGCAGAATTTTTTTAGATAAGCAAGGACAAGAAAAAGATCTAGTTTTCTGTTGGGGTTAAAAAAAATAAAAATTGCTCTTGTGATGGAAAGTTGAAAATTTGAAAGATTTCCCATTACATCCCTACATTGTTACAATTTAAGTAAATAATTTTGATATTCTTTTGGAAATTCTTCTGAAGCAATTCCGGTCAGAGTATTCAAACTTTCAGAATTCATAAGAGAATAGTTCGGATAATTTGTAAATCTCAACCCCGAAACTCTTGTAAACCTTTATTCAAGGAATTAAATATCTTAACATTTCCCTGCATTTATGAAACAGTCGTGTTTGTTAAGACCGAATTACTGAAGTGCCACCCTTTCTTTATACGAAACAGTCTCGTTCACGACCACAATACTCGAAATAGTAATAATATTCATCGTCCTAGAGTGTCAACCACTCTTTGCCAAAAATGACCATATAATTCGAGAATCTTTCTATATAATTCCCTGCTCAAGAATATAAAAGACATTATGAAATTGAATCTCTTCAAATCCGCGGTTAAAAACTACCTCCTGCACCAGTGCTTCTACAATGTAAAATAATTGATTGATTGTAATAAATGTTAAATCCGTCTTGTACTTTATCACGCCATTGCTGTAGTACCTTTTAAATAACTTATAACAATTTCAGAAACTACTTTCTTGCATGATTGTGTTTTCGTATTGCTCATATTAATCTAGTTTTCTGAGTACTCAACTTTGGCACGGTTGTGTACATTAATTCTGTAGCCCCATCCTGGCCCCGGTTTTTCTCCGTTTTTCCTTCAGGTAGAGGCGGATTTTCTATACAAGTTCTCTAGGCTTTGTCTAGGGGCGTGTTTATTGTAACAATAAATCGTGAATTTAGTGTTATTTCAATTCTTTTGATTTTTAAACACTATACTCAGAATACTCTATAGTTCGATAATAATTTGTACATGTATATTTTTTTCGTTAAATTACAAACATATTGACATTCTTTAGTATTAGAACTCGGAGCTAAATTTTTATTTTATCTAGGAACTTTTGCTGAAATTTTTGAATCCGCCTCTGCCTTAGGGCCCTTGATCGGAATTGATGGGATGGTCCCTTGCTTGCTTCCGGAGAGTAAATTAGTTTATTGTCCTCCACGTGGTCATACGCAGTTTGTACTGCTTTTTTGACAATAAATTTATAAACATATACTCAATAGATCCTCACGTATTCTGTTAATGAGCACTCTGTGCTAGTAAACTAATCTAAATACAGGAATTCTTTTTCACACAATATTATTATGTATTCTAATTTATGACATTCTTTAGAAATTACTTTGAAGATAAATGCAAAAAATATTGAAAACTCGAATGTGCTTTTCTAAACAGGAGGTCAGTTGTGTATTGGAGCGACAGCAAATGAGTGGGTCACTCTTCATTTGCTTAGAAGTTAAAAGACATTTTTAATCCAAATTACCCAATATACCTCAATTCGAGCGAGTACATACTCAACTCTTACCAATTGGCATTAAAACATTAGCATTAAAACTATAGACTGGGGAGGCTTGGTTATAGTTTCCTAGCTACTTCAACACTGGGGCGGATCCAGCAAGTGATCTGGGGGGGGGGGGAGAGAAAATTTGTCAAATTTGCTCCCCCCCCATTAGTTTCATCTCCTGCGGGATTACGTCTACCGTTATATTAATAGTGGAAATAAAATATTTATGACTTTGGAAAATACATTTGTTTTCGATATTATAGTTGCATTTGCGTCGTATCGGATAACATTACATTGTATAGAAAAATCCTTTACCATACGTGACGAAATGCAGTGGAAAAAACAAGTAGTGTCAAGTAATGTAAATCCCGGTGAACTGGGAACTGGGTTCTAGATATTACAAATCAAACGCAAAAAAACAGTTTGTGAACGTGCACCTGTATGTATTTTACAAAGTGAAGTCAGATTCCTTGTCTTTGGAGGCGCCCCTGCTTCGGTATACGAACTACCTCATTGCCTTTGGCACTACACCTCCGCATTTGTCAAAGTCTTGGAGGATATTCCCGGATTGTTACTCAACTTTCCAAGTCAGTGGCGATCCTTCCCCTTCACACACGCAAGCGTACTGGGCAACTTCTCGGCATCACATCGCACTTCCTGCTCAAACCTCCTCTTGCGCCACCTTTGGATCGGCGCAACTCGTTCGGCTGCCGGGGAACCCCCTGATCCCGCGCAATCACTGCGCATGCGTTAAGGTCGCGGTTCTAAAATTACACACCGTTTCTCTTGCAGCGGAAGATACGCGGCCGCATCACGCGACAGTGCGTGACGTCACGGAAACCGCGAGCTCTGTCACTATTAGGTAGTCTGGAGGAACGTCCATGTGGGATGGACTTTCCAGATTGCGATCGTGTTTCTTGAATAATTCTACTACTATTAACGTCCATTATGTAATCTAATTAATAATAATATATTAATCTGCAAGTGAGCAATGCTCGATGGCAGATGGAAAACATAATAGACATAATAGGAATACACATAATACGACAATGTGAAATTTAAAAAAATCTTCGATTAAATATCTCTAAAATACACACACACACACACGGAATCAAATGCTTAGAAAATTAGTACACAATAAGCGAGAACGATAATACACCCAAGAAATTAAAAACATAAATTAGGTCAATATGAGTGTATATTCACATACGTATAGAAACACATTTTTACTTACAAACTGATACAAACACACACTCATACATACAAGCACGCTTCAATGTATACACATATACCATTACTCCTCCTATAACTTTAATGTAAAAGTATTTGATATAATATAATTAAAAGAAATTAATAACTATAAAAATAACGCAAAAAAAGAAAAGAAAAAGGATTGCTGTGAACAGTCACGCACACTTCACATCACTATACTACACTGCACTGCAATTCCATTCGCTCTGAGTATTTTCTATACCCTTTGTTTCCATTCATCTCACTACACTGCACTTCACATGTGCTCCTATTTCGAAGAAGCAAAAAGACGATTGGTTTTGACTCTTTTTAGTAAGTTCTTAACTGTTGTTGCAGGTACGTTTTTCCAGTCTACAATGGTTCTATTCACAAAGGAGTATTTACCAGTATTCGTTTCCTGTTTCCTACATTTTGTTTAACGCTTGTGGTCGCCGCGACTAATGTACTTCGGATGACGGAGTCTAGCGCCCACTGATTTCCATGCAGGCTTTCCCATGTAAGTTTTAAAGAAGGCACAAAGACGCGCAAACTTCCTTCATTTGGAAAGTATGTCCCACTCTAAATTAATATTACGTGCGTTGTCCCTAACAAATTTTGCAGCCTTTCTTTGTATCCGGTTTAATTCATTGATCTGACCCTCCCTGTACGGATCCCAGCAAGCGGCATCGTACTCCAGTATAGGTCGGACTAATGAAGTGTACGCCAAGCTTTTAGATTTCGAGTTCCCTTTTCTNTTAGATTTCGAGTTCCTTTTTCTAAGTACGCGCTTTACGAAGTTCACCGCTCTCCAAGCTTTCTTTGTTGTGTATTTAACATGTTCTGCCCAATTTAAGTCACGAGAAATTATAACACCTAAATATTTACAACTTGAAACTTCAGGAATTATCTGATAATTTAATGTATAGTTGAGAGCAAGTTTTATTTTTGAACTAGAAAAACATAAAGATCTACTTTTTGGAGGGTTTATTTTCATTTTATTCGTCTCAGCCCATGTTCACAATTCATTTAGATCGCATTGTAATATATAACGGTCTCTATCTTCTTTAATATTCCGATATATAATACGGTCATCTGCAAATAAGCGCGCTACCAAATTGATATGCTCTGATATGTCGTTAATAAATGCAAGAAAAAGAAGTGGACCCAAAACGCTGCCCTGGGGTACTCCCGATGTCACCACGGTTTCTTTAGAGAAGCACCCACCCATTCTAACTTGTTGTAAGCGATTCCGGAGAAACTCACTAATCTATTTGACAATACGCGAATCAATTTCTCACTTCGCGATTTTTGCAAGAAGTCGATCATGTGGCACTAAATCGAACGCTTTTGATAGATCAATAACTATTGAATCGATTATCCCTCCCTCGTCAAGTGATTCCGCTAAGTCCTGGCAAACGGAAACGCAAACATGTTATAACACAGACACTGAAAATGTATCTGCTTTATACAATAAGATATTATAACATGTTTGTGTTTCTGCTTTTTGTAAACATATTTTGTGTTTATATTTCTGTTTATATTATGTTCATGTGTCCTGTTGTTATGTTTATTGTTATGATTTGTTATTACTTGATCACCTGACGTCGGCGTAAACCCACGTCGAAACGTAGTGAGCTATTCACAAAATATAAAGTATTATTCGTCTATAAAAGGCCGTAAGTTTTTAATTTTTTTTCCCTTGAAGAATGTTTACGATTTAATTGTAAAACATATTGTAAGAGGGGAAAACCCAGTGAATGATATTTGTTAGGAATAACTGACTTTTATAAAACAATTTTTATGTGATTATTACTGGATTTTTACTTAATTACATATCTTATTTCTTTATGTTGTGGGGAGCCATTAGACCTGCTTTACTATCCAATCTCATATTTAGGGAAACTCTTCCGAGGAAATCTCATGGTCATCTGTGAATTCGGGTAAGATATAATTTTCAATCATAAACAACACGTGATTCTGCACATTTAAAATGTGAATCAGCTTTCCAATTTACTGAATGGTATTGAAGAGATTAGTGTTTTCTGGGAAATTATAGCTACATATTGATGATTGTAGTCGTACGTATTTATAATGTAGTTTTTTACGCTGGGATCGACAAGAAGGATGCTACTTTTTTTCACCGTTATGAATTGACGAATTTTAATTCACTTTGATGTCACTACATTTAAAAACACAGTATACATATCTATGTCATCCGAACACCAGGTTCAAGAAAGCGCTTCAAAATTTTTATTGAGAATCAGCGAAATGTTTTACCTAGAGTATATGATATTTTGAGTGTAGGTCACAATAAGTACGTCGTTCTTAGATTGCCAACGTTATGACTTTTATTAAGTCATCCTCAGGACTCCATCGCTACAATCACTTATGACTCAACATTCTGCTGTACATTAGAGCAGAATGTTGTGTTATAAGTGGTTATAATGATCAGGAGGTTCAATTATGTGGCGACAGGGGGAGTCGAAACGTTGTCAATCTAAGATGGATGTCTTTATTCTGACCTGAACTCAAGATATTATATACTTACTGTTTGTTGAGAGTCTCGTTTAATTATGATGTGCTTCTCCAAAAAAGTGAAATTACAAACCTACCAACAAAATCCCAAAACAAAAAGGAAAATATATCCAAATTAGAGTGAAGCGTTTAAAATATTCATTTTTCTTGGAATTTCTTCCAAAAATTCCCAAATATGCTCTAAAACCATACATGCTTTAAAACCAAAATATGCAAGTATACATTTTACTTTGAATATAGAGTGACCTACAACCTTCAAAACTCAAAATTCGTCAAGGTAGAGCATCCATGAAAAGTGATATTCACAACATGATTCTATTTATGTTATATTGTGATTATATATTGTGATCAAAATACGCGGAAACTATTATTAATATAGAACAAACATTTAACAGTTTGGGATTGTTGTGATTTATAATGTCGGGCTATTCTGAATACAGTAGCGTGGAAATGCACCACATTTGATCGTGAGTCAATGGTAAATGTGCGCGACTGCATGTAACTCACTCA
The DNA here is from genome assembly GCA_002313205.1 of Laupala kohalensis. Lineage (NCBI taxonomy): Eukaryota > Metazoa > Arthropoda > Insecta > Orthoptera > Trigonidiidae > Laupala > Laupala kohalensis. The sequence continues at coordinate 191,663 of NNCF01127361.1, forward strand.
AATTGCAAAAATTCTACGTAGCTCTTCACATGACGAAATAAATCTATACCAGTTTTGAGTGAGTGATTCATGATCTCCTTTTCTTGTCTCCTTCCGCGTGGTTTTTCCCCATTTGATATTTCTTATCCGGAAATCCATTCATTGCAACATGTATGACCAACATTGAATATCTATTTTATTAAACGACATTCATAATAACGACGCAATATTTAGGTATACCTACTTTTGCATCACTGTATTATTATTCCCCTTATTGTATAATTAATTTTCTTCTGTAGAGGGACTATTTTGTACAGTTATCACTTATTTTAAACTCCATTCTCATACTTAAGAATGTTCTTACACTAATTAAATTGAATTATTAAATAGACCTATTTTGTAGACAATTATTTATTACTAGTATCACAACGTCAGGCGAACGTTAGTGCGTTTATTTCTTATAAACGTGTGCTTTATCTTAGTAACAAGTAGCAAAACAAATTAACCACATATACAAATAAAACGATGACATAGAAAAAATAAATATTTTGAAAACAAAAACCTTCAAGCAGAAAAATTCTTGTAAACTAGTATAAATTTTAGATAAGTTTTCTTTATCAGTTTGTAAATTTAATGTGTTATTTGTAAACTTGACTTGTAACATTTCTGACACTATACGTTTATAATAATTTGGTTCCCGATCTAAATTTTTTTTTCAATCTATTGAATAATCCAAATTTAAACGGTGTAATGAAATATTATAATGTTGTAGGGTGTTTATGTTTCGCTGATGTTCATTGATACGCGTCTGTAATTTACGTTTTGTCTGTCCGCTATAGGAAAAACGACATTTTGTCTATTACACCTTTCTCTTTAATTACAAGATTATAATGTTGTCTCCTTGTGGTACTCACCAACCAAATGTTTTCTTGGAGAAAATATCTACTTAAAATTGGGAATATTATTTTATGGAATGGAAAAACTGCGAAAGATTTACTGCTTACCTGAGATTTAGAATTTGATGTACAATGTTTCACATTGGTAAGATAGTGCATTCGTCTCTTGACATATTTAATTATAAAACTTTTAGGGTAATAATTTGCTAATAAAATCGATATAATAATTTAATTTAATTATGATTGTAGACGTGAATAAAGTCAGTTCTTACACTAATCACTTAACGAGACTCAGATCTCAATTTCTAGAGACCCAGAGAAAAATACGAGTTGTAATATTTGGGATTCATTGTCTTTCTTATGTGTGCTTTTAAGGAATTAACAGAAAATTTTCAAATAACGAATTTTTCAATTGACGAATTTTGTACTATAAGCGACCCGAAATGGGGAATTTCTCTTTCCAATGGAAAATTGTAAATTGTGAACTGTAAGATTGACGATTATAAAATTTGTTATATTCCAAATCCATTGAATGATATGAATTTTAAAAAAATACCGCCTTGTCGATAAGAACATCAAGAAAATAAATATTTTTACTAGATTGTGGTTATTTAAGGGTGAAGAGGAATTGGAATGTATCAATTACAAGAAATCTTGTATATAGATGTAAACTATTTTGGGTTTGCCCTGTTTACTTAATCTATACTCTTGGTTGGGAATACATCAAATTTTTCAAAATAATGTGAAAAATTCGTGCGGTATTTTAAATTTTTGCTGCTCACGAATTCTCCCGTTTTCTTGAAAGCTCGATTATTTTACAACGCGATAAAAAGAAGAAAAATAAACGAAGCAAGATCAAATGTAACGGAAAGAAATACATAACATGGCATACTGTTATGAATATGTCATTTATATAAACAAAAAGATGTTGATAAATGACAAAGAATGCGGTAAACCCAAACATCATATGATGAAGTCACTGAAGTTCATGTAAATCTTTATCTGCTGTGTATAAAATATTTCATGAATTACGTGTGATGTAAATATTTTCATCATTAAGTATGTTATTGCTTTATTTATTGATTTCGGGTTGTGACAGTGATTTATGTACTTAATTCTCAATTATTTAGTCTCTTACCACCCCACGAGATTAATAGTTTAAAACAGGAAATACTGTTTAGAAAATTATGAATTTTGAAGGTGAACTATTACCATTTGATTATTTTCCGTTTCAAAAGGATTTCTATATGTAACTGCTAGTGTAAAAACAATTGACATTCTTCCCCCAAAAATGAATTATATATACCACATAGCTATATATTCAACCAGATACTGTCAAAATTTTACCTTTCAGTTTCTAAAATACATTTCTTGTTTCTAATTCATTTAAAAACGACGATGAATTCCTTCTTTCATATTTAACTCAGTTGCTAATGAGGTTAAGTCCACTGACTCTGTAGTTTAAAATATACAATAATATAAGGCAAAGTAGGTTCCTTACTCATCTGAATACTTAAAAATGAAAAAAAGAATCACTATTTATGATTTTGATTTTTAAAATTCAGATGAAACGTTGCGCGATTTAAAAAGTTACTAACCTATCAAAAAGGTCGCTTATAAAGTATCGAACTCTAAAATGGTAGAAGAATTAATTTATTAACGTTAAATCTTGCAAAAATATCGTTCAATATCACAGCTTATAATAAAATATGCGAGTTAATGAAATAAAAAATAATAATTTAATAACGCGAAATAAAGAGGAAAAACAAGTTAATCAAATATTGTCTGTTTGACTGTTAAATAAGTGGATTATTCAAAACTACTGAACTTATTTCAATGGTTTCTTGACACGCTTTTGTATATTACCATAGAAAGATAATAAGCTGCGTATCTCGGAGGTAAAGTATATGGAAGCAAATACATCGAAGTATTAGTGAAAGCATCCCTATGTATCTCATTCATTTAAATATTTTGGTTTTAAATCGCGAAACCCTGATCTTTGTCGACTTCGAAGGTTGAGTTCGGTTATTAGGTCGCTGACCCTTTTGTAGAAAAAATTTACCACAATTATCTATAAAGTAATCAAAGAGGTTTTTCTATCGATGCGGAAAGACTGTTTACGCGATGACGTCCGGAAGAGTTGGCGTTGTGGGAAGCCCCGAAGCGAATTGATGCACACTGTATTGGTTCACTTCTCCTTCCTTATCTTGTGTTGAAACTCAAGGGCAACGTCCGCGTCCCACCCTTTCTCACCCAGTTCTTTTAGTCCCAAATCTATTTTTCTCTTTTCCGCCTAGAGAAAGAAAATTGTATTTATCTATTCCGATAAATGATGAAAAATTAGCGCATGAAGAGTGTTACATTTCACATCCCATTTATAATATTGTAGAGGGGGTTAATACTAACGCTTGCATTTCATCTATTTTGTTGATGAGCTATGATTCTACACGCTATCAGACGACGTCGCGTTAATTGAGATGAATATATTTTAAATTACAAATAGGGATTGACATTTTTTTTAAAAATTGCATTATTAAATCGAACCTTTTTGTAGATAATTATTTATTATTAGTATATCGGACAAACGAAAATTACAGACGCGAATCAAAGAACATCAGTGTAACATAAACACACTACAACATAATGTTATTTCATTACACCGTTTAAATTTAGATCATTCAATACATTGGGAAAATGTTTTAGCTTTAGATCGGGAACCAAATTATTATAAACGTATAGTGTCAGAAATGTTACAAGTCAAGTTTAAAAATAACACATTAAATTTACAAACTGATAAAGAAAACTTATCTGAAATTTATACTAGTTTACAAGAATTTTTCTGCTTGAAGGTTTTTGTTTTCAAAATATTTATTTTTTCTATGTCATCGTTTTATTTGTATATGTGGTTAATTTGTTTTGCTACTTGTTACTAAGATAAAGCACACGTTTATAAGAAATAAACGCACTAACGTTCGCCTGAGGATGGCAGCTGAAACGTTGTGATACGAAATAATTGTTTACTAAAAAAGGATCGATTTAATAATTCAATTTAATTATGATTTTAGACGTAAATAATGTCAATCTTTTTGAAAAATGTTACTCTTTCTTTTTTTTCTGTAGATATGGGTAGCCGGGAAGAAGCATTGTAATATGGAAGTGTTATGTACAGATGTATTATGTATATTGTAATATCTAAATAATTGGTAGGAAATTGGAATAATTAGAAGATCTGCCCTCTTGTGTGTGGATTCTAGTGAAACAAATCAACCAATTTTATTAAAAAATATTTGAAGGGTTTTTACTGGTTGTGTTTATTCAGTACAGAGAATGTCCATAACTTGAAAACGAAAAGATATTTTCTGTGAAGATAAAACAACGTTTTTAACTATTAAAAAAATTTACTCCATGTTTTTCAGTTTTGCATATTTATAAAGAAAGAAGAGACTAATTATCTGCGAATTCTTTATGACCTCTTTAAACGTAATTATTCAATAGATTTAATTTAATATTTAAGGTGTTTATCTTCATTCATTAACGAATTTGAAAGGAGAGTACACCGATATTGTGGAAAAAGCTCCTTATTTCAGACAGTCCAATTTTTTTTTGAAAACTGATAACAATACGAAAAAGATCATGTTTGGTTGATGTACCTTACACACTTGGTTGAGATGCAAACATATAACCCATCGGAACGCGGAAATACTAGTGATTTAAATAAACCAGGAAACGTACATGAAACCAAAAAAAATCAAGATCTTTTAGGTTTTCTCTCGAGTTAATATACAATCTCAAAATGAACCGCTGTATTTCCCCTGTACTCCACAGTCCAAGTGACAGCTCTTAAGTATTTGCCTGCTTCACTGTAACGACATACAAAAAGAAGAAAGGAATTTATTTACATCCTTTTTATGTAAAATAATTTAGTTCTGTTTATATTCTTTTTTTTTTTGAGGGGAGGAAATAGTGTTTGTGGTTGATTTTGTTTTTGGATAAGTTGTTTTTGGAAACCAATTCCATTTGGATTTTCTTCTCTTCGCTTGGTTTGTTTGTTTCCTTGTTTCAGAGGTTTGCTTGAGAGGGGATCAAACTTAGGCACTTCCATTTTCATGTACTTCTCTAAACATCGTACTATTCATTCGGCTAATATTACCAGAGGATTTAATTCAAGGTAGGCGATGTTTGTGAATTTGAGATGAAGATTCTGCGGAATTACTGTTGTTCAAACTGAAGCACATAAGTATTTTCGTAGTTTTGGTGTTTACATGATAAATAATACATTAGTGAGTAATTTTCTCTCTACTTCCTTGAAACATAAAACTGTAACACATAAACAACTGTGACCTCGCACGACCCGACAGCCTTCGTTCATACGAAGTCTTAATTACCGAACCTGATTTCGCCAAATGGTAGATACACTCATCTGTTATGTTGGAAGAGCAAATACATTTAATTTTGTTTTCATTCCTCAACCAGATAAGAACTTTTTGTTAAGCTATAACTACGAAAGATGTCAATTACCGATATCTTGACCCACTCAATGCGTGCAAAGTTTCTACATTTAAGCGACCACCTGCACAGTACTTGTAATATTTACTTTTAATACTTTATTTAAGTTTAGAATAGGTAGTTTTAATCCTTTTTATGCAACTTTATTAATTTTTTATCAGTTTTACTATTGATAGTTAGTCGTGTATAGAAATGAAGGTATTATCATTGTTGGCTAGTATTTGTTGTGTAGTAAAATTTACGCGTAGGAAATATTTTCCGTTTAGGTTATGGATCATATTTCCACACTCATATCTTCTACGGGATCCCAGCGCAATCTATCCAAACGTAATCTATCCGCCGTGTCAAAGTAACCTGGATTATAATCTTAACCGCCTGCGTACGTTATACACACGTGTCCTGGATGTGTGGAGAACGCGTGAACGGTTCCCACGTGCTGTGTCACGTGGACCTTTGATGTGTCGGCGTCGGGAATTTCCGAGCGGCAATTGTCTTGTAATCCACCGGCACGTGCCACACGTGGGGGGGGGGGGGTACTGCCCGGGAGATGAAGATTCTTGCTGTGTGGGCGAAATGATAGCTGAAGACAGCGTTTTATATCTATTTCAATTCATTTTATTACCTAGTAAATTACAATGTACAGTTTAATTGATGGAGATGTAATTCTCTGCGGAGTTGGGAAAATATCCGAGCGGTAAAAAGCTTAAATTCTAAAACTAGTGGTATGGAACCCTACCAACCTAATAAAATAAACTTTATTTCAAAAATAGCGGTTGCAAACTCCGTATGACCACGCGGGGGATAATAAACTAAGTTACTCTCCGGGAACAAGTAAGGGACCATCCCGTCAATTCCGATCAAGGGCCCGAGGGTAGTGGCGGATTTAATACTTATAAATAAATTTTTACTGTTAGCACTTTATTATTCCAAAATGTATCGTAGATAATATGTGTAATGATAAAATGTAAAATCGAGATATATAATAACAAAAGTATTAAATGACATTCCCACCTATGGAAAGTCCACAACTACCCAGAGGAAAATCGGAGAAAAACCCGGGCCAAGATGGGAAATCACGTACAAGTTTAAAATAGTCATGTAGGTCGGTCCCGATTTGACAATCGTAATATAATCTGAATAATATATAACTTGTATAAATGAGTAGGAAAATTCAACAAATATATCGCTTTACATTAAAATTTTATATTATTTGTTGTACTAATTATTTATTAAGCATATGGATAGTTTTTTATTTAACAATTTTTCTTACAATCAAGTAACTTCAGGGATAATCTTGATATAAAGTAATGCGTTAACAGAATAAATAAATATTGAAGGATGGAATACATTAATGCAAAGTTTTTTGAGAGCTCCGAGGGCAAAATAATTGGGAACAGAATTCATCTTCACCATGTGGGTTCCAGAGAGAGATAAATCCCACATGTACTCACATATGCTCAATGAAACACACTTTGCTCTTCAATGATGGGTGATGAGAATATTATCAATGATGTTTCGACTATTCGTTCTCAGGCAGCTCATTAATAGAGAAGTTATGTTAATCTTTGTTTATTTGTGTTTTTTATGATAACCTTTAATAATGATACATTGATGTGCCAAATTGATTTAAGATCGTAATACGTAATTCTAAACTATATTCAACAATTCAAATTCTAAATTAATTATTTAGCTAGCATTTTCATCGCAATTCTAGCGTACATTAATTAATTTGTTGACTGTATTAGACCTCTTTCGAAGAATGAAAAGACGTTTCGAAGTCAAGTATTATTCTATTAGAACAAGATCTTCTACAGAATAGCGTTATCAAACTTCGATAACAGTAACAATTAGGGGGGAAATTGAAATGTGATATCCTATCTACATACTTCATGTACAGAACACATCTGTGTATTTGCACATTTTTGCAGATCACGTGCCTCTTGTAAGATGAATCTCTGCTTCAAATTTGATTGACAAATAGTAGCAGCAGAACGCATGATACGTGAACTACACTCATCCACCTTTATTTACTTCTATAGGTATTGGTTGTTATCATACATATAAATACGCAAAAAAGTATCAAATCTGGTTATTTACAATCTGTTTTTTACATACAGAACAATAAATAAATGCGGTGTTATTTTAAGAAACAATGTGTGAAGAAGTCCTTCGCTGATAATTCTTCCTTAGTTACAAAGTAAGATTAATATATCTCAAGAACCTGAATGGCAAGTGTAGTGTTTACATTTCTTCATTCTTTTTACTTTTGAACTGTCGTTTAGTAAGTTAATACGCAAATGTCCCTGAAAATTTTAGTTCGTTTTGTGCGTGACCAGACGGAGCAAAGCACACACACGAAGGCGCGTCCTCTGGAGCAATGGAGACAAAGGGTATAGAAAATACAGTGCAGAGCAAATAGAATTGCAGTGCAGTGGAGTGATGTGAAGTGTGCGTGATTGTTCACAGCAATCCTGTTTTGGCGTTATTTTTATATTTATTAGTTTCTTATTACGTCTATTTTCCATCTGCCACCAAGCATTGCTCACGTGCAGATTAATAAATTATTATTATCATCATTATCATTACAAGATGTGTTGATTTCCTATTGTTTCCATCTTTTCCTTTCCCAGATAACAGCATTTAAAAATTACATCAAGGAAAGACGCTATTCGACTCCTTTACTTGACTACTTGAGTCCCAACAAATGACAACACTGGCGCGTCTGACCATGCTGGTATAAACAATTTTCCTAGGGATTTCTACTTGAGCTACGTGGTGCTCTTTATACGTTAAAGAATTTTCTTTATGTTTTGATGTCCTCCTTACAATGTTTAATATTAAAACTGAAACCGAGTGAAACATGCTTATTAACAGATGGAATAAAGTAGTGCCTGCCATATTATCCTATTATCCTTAGTCTTCATAAATACAAGTAAACGTTCATATTATCGTACGAAATGTTATTTCGCGTGCGATTAAAGTGCATGTGTTTAGATAGCCGTACAATAATAATAATAATAATAATAGCAATAATAATAATAATCTCTGGAATGTTCAAGAAGTGATCATAGTGTCTATCATTTTATTTACCCTAGGACTAGTACCCCAATCTCTAGTCGATTCCATTAAAAAACTCGAAATCATCACCAATATAATAAGTAGACTGCAACACAGCGTCCTTCTGTCCTCAGCCCACATTACCAGAAAGTTCTTGGACCTGAAACAGATTCTTCCTCCCTGCGGAACTTGATTTAATAATCCACTGCTGAGAGAAAAACCAACACAATTTGACTAATTGAAAATAACAATTGAAATTGAAATTTATTTGTTTCAATGGTTTTTTTAGTGTTTACAAAACAAAATGCATTATTTTATATGTTTACACGTTAATACATTTCCAACCAACATCTTTAAATGCATTTCCTTTTATATATTATATTTCGTATTAAATTATCTAAAAAAAGACTCTCTAAGCTCTCAAGAGCTTGTCAGACAGTTTTTATGTATCTTTTATTTCATATTTTTGCTACTACTACTGCTAAGTTTTACATATTTATTTACAGTTTAACAATTTACTTTATTGAATTTATCTTGTTCTTATGACTGTTCATCACATTCGCAATATTGTATTAAACTATTTACATGAAAAAAAGTTATATGCATTATTTTTACTTTTTGCTTCGTTTTTAAAATCTTTTTGAAATTTATCAACTTTATACTTCGATTCTGTTTCAATTAGATTATATGGTAATTTGTTTAATAATTTTGGTATTTTTATTTCTAATTTTCTTTCTCCATATTTACTAAAATAAATAGGAATCTGAAAATTATATTTTTTCCTTGTTCCAAGCTCATGTTCATGTATTGTTATTATATTTGCATTAAACCTATTTTTTATTATTAATCATATTCATATATATTTCTTATGTTTAATTTTTTTCTTTTGAGTATATTTCATTTACATTATTTAATTTTTTATTACTAAAACATTTTAGAGCCTTATCCTGTAATTTTTGTAATATTTTTAGATGCGAATCTTATGTGGAACCCCATATGGTGATTCCATATCTTAAGACTGATTCAAATAGTGCATAATAAATTATGTTAAGAATGTATATCGGTGTAATTTCTTTTATTCTATTCATTCTCCATACACAAATTCTCAGTTTTTTGATATGTTTAATGTTTGTTCTTTCCATATAAAATTTTTGTCCATTATTACTCCTAGGTATTTAAGATTATTAAGTAGTTTAATATTTTCTATACATTTGCAATTTGCAATTTTTTTTATGTATATGATTTATATTGTGAAAAATGAATTCTGAGTTGATTTTTTTTGTGTGTAGTTATGATAAGTAATAATTTTGTTTTATTTTTATTAATAGTGAATCCTTTCTCATGTGTCCAACTTTGAAAATTNGCATTTTTTTATGTATACGATTTATATTGTGAAAAATGAATTCTGAGTTGATTTTTTTGTGTGTAGTTATGATAAGTAATAATTTTGTTTTATTTTTATTAATAGTGAATCCTTTCTCATGTGTCCAACTTTGAAAATTCTCAAACTCATTTTGCAGTATTTTTAATGCCTTGTTTTGATCCTCATTGGATGAAATAATGATGTTATCATCTGCAAATATGAAAAATTTGCAGTTTTTCAAACATAGTTTCACATCATTTACATATATTATATAGAGTAGTGGTGCCAGATAATTTCCTTGTGGAATTCCTTTATCTAATTTAATATAATCGCTATAATTATTTTCAATTTCGACTTTGTATGATCTTTCACTTAGATAACTCTGAAATAATTTAATAATTTAATTGTGTTTCCTCTTATTCCTATATTCTCCAAGGCTTCTCCTAATTTTGCGTGATTAATTACATCATATACCTTAGACATATCTATTGATAACATCATGACATGTTCACATTCATCAAGTCTGTTATTGATTAAATTTGCAAAGTTATCTAAGAGATTTACAGTGCTTTTGTTTCTCTAATATGCAAATTCTTCGTCAATTATAATGTTGTATTTTTCTATGTGGTTTGTTAGTTTTAGCGAGATGTTTTTTGCAAAGATTTTTCCTATTGAGTTTAAAATCGAGATTGGTCTGTAATTATGATAACTTAAGAAAGAACCTCCTTTATGAATTGGTCTTATGATTGCTTCTTTTAAATTTTTTTACAAATTCGTTTGATTGTACGCTATTGTTGATTATTATAGTTATTAATTGAATTAAATTTTTTGAATTTTCTTTGAAATGTTCTATTTTTATGTGATGTATACCAGACGTCTTTTGGTTGTCCATTTTTAATAATAATAATAATAATAAGTTAAAACTATTAGTACCTCACTTTGTGACGCAACTTACGTGTTTAATACAATCAAACAAAAAAAAATGTTTCAAGGTGTAGACCTTGATTTAAATGTGCACAATTACAATTGTATTTATATCCGACACAATATATTACAGGTAAAAATAAATTTTCCCATAAGAAAGTAATGCATTGCGAATTGTTGTTGATACCTGGGAGATGTTCATTCTTGGAACAGACAGGATCAAATGAGAGGTCTGTTGGTAAATCCGCAGTGAGCGAAGCTAAGAAATTGAATAAAATGAAAAACACAGGCACAAGAAAATGAAAATTGTAAAATCATCAAGAGCTAATATAAGTGAATTTGTTGTCAAGAATGCCGTTACAAACTGCATATGACCATGTGGAGAACACTAAACGTATTTTCTCTCTGGAAGCAAGCAAGAGACCATCCTGTCAATTTCGATCAAGGGCCTTAAAGCAGAGGCGTATTATTATTGAACTATCGGAATATATTGTTTATTTATCGTAACTATTAAAATAACTCCAAATTCGAGATTAATTTCTACAATAGACTATCGCCGCTATGAAGATGCCTAAAGAGTCAATAAAAAGATTTTTGGCAAATTAATTTTTTTTTCGGCTGTAACAAATGTTTCATTTGTCATTTTTGTTATAAAAAAAATAAGTTTGATCGAGGAAAGTTTTGAGATTAAAACAAAAGAGAGGAAAAAAATAGCAGTCGAGTTTTGAGTGCTAGACGCTGTTAGTTTCACAACATGCCTATCGTCAAATATTCTGAGGTCGAGATTCAAACCTCATTCAAGATAGATGTCTGTCATCTCGTTTGATAACGTATCAGATAAAGAGATCCACGCAAGAGAAAGGATGTTGATCTATTGTTTGATAACAACGCGGAGAGGACTAGTTTTATCCGGGATGAAAAGGATTTTCTAGTGAATCGATATAAAGAGGAAGGGAAGTCTCATAAAGCAAAAACTTAATTTAAGAGATGGCACAATTGACATTTCGCCATACATTGGCAAGCGGTTTAATATCTCAAGACGATTTTGTGATTTTGAATGAAATATTTCATGCTTTGAAGGAGAGATAAAGAACATCGCGATTTCAAGTATGTTAATTTTAATTTTGTGAGAAAATTAATAATAAATTATCGGGTTTTCGTGGTTGGGGTAATTCAAATTATGCCTTCGAGCTGTGGTCATTAATCGATTTATAAATTATTATAATAAAGAAGAGATAAATAACGAAGGTTATGATAATGAAGAATTGAGATAAGTGAATAAAAGAAAGAAGGACAGTGGATACTTTTATAAACGAATATTATTTAGTGTCTTAATGGTACTGTGAGCTAATGACACGGGATTAAATCTATACGTATAATGCAAAGTAACAGATCCTTTTTGGAATTAGTTCATTCCGCAAATTTCTTTTGCTATATCGAAATAAGACGTAGCTATATTCTACCCCCAGCTCAATGGAATATGGCTTTTAATGTTGTTGTTTTTTTAATTTGTTCAATAGTTTACACAAGATACAAGTTCAAATCTTGTAATTGGGAAAGTCACTGCCTAAATTAATCTCTTTTTAATAAAAAAGTTGCAAAAAAGTGACAAGTATATTGATGAACGTACATCACACATCAACCCTAACAAACCAGAGTAAGCAATATTTTTACTGAAAATGTACACTTATTTATATGCTAATAGATTATGATTTTTTTAAATTATCCTTTTTCAAATTCTAGCTCATATTTCTATATCAACGTTCATTGAAATTCCTATTCAATATATTTTAACCACTTTTGTTTAATTTTTTCTCTTATTTTTTATATTTTATTTTAGTTCTATAATTTATTTTATTTTATTCTAGACTATTATCTCCCCGATTTTTATCTTTCGTAGTACGATACATATCATGGCAAAGATATTATATTATATAAAAAATTAGTGGAAAAGAAAGGATTGGAGCATCTTAGAAATCGAATTAAATGAATATCTATTAATATGTTGACGTAAGGGAGAAAAGTGGGTTAAATTTTTATCGTTTATGCAGAGTAAAGAGCCATAATAAAGAACTAAAGATACTCCTGTTGCATCATGTACAATCGAACGTCCTTGGAACACACTAGCACCCTCCGTAGGACGCACGGCGTGCCGGTAACGTTGGTTGCATTTTCCAAGGGGTGTCAGGGGTCTGGAAAAGACTTCCTTTGGATAAAGTAGTTTGAGAGCGGGATGAGAAATTCTGAGACACGGTGTAAATTTTGATGCTTTACTTTTGAAACAACTTCAATTGAACTTAAGTCAACTTTCTGAGACACGAACTAGTGTTAAGTAATATATTCCTGTCAAGTTAATTAGTTTTGTATAAGTATAAATACACATTATTTCATTAGTTTATGTATTAAATTTTATTCAGTTATACTTATCTGTAATAAATAATCCTGAATACCACTTGTCTCCTGATTGATCATTTGGGTAACATTATTTAAATTTATTATTTTTCACTTTCCGTCTATTTAACTTCTCCGGATCATCTGGTAGTAACTAGTTGTAACTAGTGCAACTAGTAGGACTTACATCTAGTAAGTACGTGTTTGGCAAACACGGGGACCCGAGCTGAGTCTGGCATTACTTCCACTTACTTTTTGAAGGCTCCTTCCTTTCTCTTTACTGACCTTCCTTGGTCACTTCTTGTTCTTTTCGATCCCGACGCTATTAAGGCTAGGGTATCTTTCATTTTTCTCATATTTTCCATCCATCTCATTTTTTGTCCCCCCTTATTCTTTGTCCCCCCTCATGTTATGTCCTCCCCTCATTTTTTGTCCCCCTTCATTTGTTTGTCAATGTTTCGATATTTGGTCTTAAGATATGTTTTGGTGTGTTGTAGATCAGGAGGGTTTTTAGTGAGTATGGTTGAGTCATTCGGCGAGTCCCACACGCGGGGAGAGTCATGTTGGCTCTCCGTAGTGCGTAACTGCATTTTCCCTACCTGTACGAGTTTTTCGGGCTCCAGTGACCTTTGATGTCGACATGAGCCGTAAAGCACCATACACAAAAAAAAATGAAAGAAAGAAAAATAACAGCGCAGAAAAGAAAACAGAATGAAAATTCAATGCAGATGTTCCTTAATAGTAAAAATAAATAAAATTGAAAAATGTACGGGTCATACAAAATTTTTATGGAATAACTAATCATACTTTAAAAAATTTACTCGTCTACTCTTTATTATTTAAGCAAATATGCATTTTAAGTTATGCTTGATTATAAAACAATTATTTGATTTTTTAATAGTTATAAAAGTTTGAATATTTATTTTGAGTTTTTTATTTTCAAAATTTAGTGCTTTTAAAGTCAAAGAGTTTATCTTTAAAAATATTTTTATTTTCTATATTTCACCCTTACTTTTCAACAATTCATTATACGTGTTTTACATAATTAATCGTAAATTGAGTTCTTACTTGGGGCACCTAATACACACAGAACGTACCAGGAAAAATGGTATTGTTTTATTGATAATATCATATCATCAATGAGGAAAGGGAAATAAAATTTTATCTCTTCAATTCTCAGTATGAATGTTATCATCAAGGTGACATGGAAGAATAGAAATATGGCGAACTTACATATTTTCATCACCTACTGGTTATGTCCTTGAGTCTTGACACTCGTCAGATATTAACTTCTTGTGTAAATTATGGTTCTTGAATCTTTGAATAGAGAAACATTTATCTTATTAATTGGGTGGATCTTAAAAGAGTGGTAAATTGCTAAAAGGATACAAAGTTCTCGATTGTCAAACAATTGTGTATCAAATTAGACACGATAAGTAAAACAACGAACGCGAACATTGTAAGATGTCCAACAATTGTTTTAAAATCAATTGAGTACTCCGAGAAAACTAAGAAAATGAAGAGAGACATTCGGAAATAATCTGCGCAATTCATTTTCATAATCCGATATTTCAGTACTTTCTACCAATGTGCATTATGATTCTTCTGTTCTGCTTTCTCCAACTATGTGTTGTACTTTTGTCTCCGACAGCTGGAACGACTTGTTTAATGTCACAGAATTAAAATTTCTACTTTACGAGTAAAGGTACCAATTTTTACACTTTTGACTTTTGAACGACAAAACCACTTCCCATTTTTTCATATTTCTTACAAAAATGTCTCATTTAAATATAGTTTAAAAGGATTATTTTTGTACTTTAAAAATACACAAATATTTGTAATTTTGACGGCGAACAAAGTAAATAATGTTTTTGCATAAAGCTAACGTTTTACATTGTAACTTAACCCAAGAGTACAAATGTCTATGTACATATCTGTAGTAAATACTAACCATACGTAAAATTTACGTCGAAGCTCTTGTATGTATCTACATTAAAGGATGTAATATTATTGAAAGGTAATACTTGTATTTGACATTTGTTTTGGAATAAAGGTTAATACAAGTATTACATACAAACACTGAATTAGAATTAATAAAAATACTGAGTACGTACAAATTACGTACAGTTAGTACTCTAGGTTTATAATTACAGTTACCGTGTACATTTTAACAAGAACCAAATAACTGTGTGTTAACAAAAAGTATAATTTATAATATTGTGAATTATAAATTAATTGAATATACATTTTAATCAGAAGGTCCTAGAAATTGTAATTAGAATGGTATACTTGTATTTGTTAATTCAAACATTTTCTCCCAACAATCGCAAACAAAGTAGTGATAAAACCCTTCGAAATCAGCCTGGATCCTTATAATTCGTTTTTACACGTTTTTCTAATACATATCCTCCTCGGAAGTGATACGCTCCCCCCCAAATAGGGTGAATGAATGCCACCCCAAGGGCGCGCGTGTACAGAGCGTATCACGGAATTCCAACATAGAACAATCCGCTTAAGTCGCGTCGGCCCACTCGTGCGGATAACGATCTCCGCGCACCTAAGGTCAGTTGCGTGACCTCATGCATCGCCCTTGCGTCGTCGTTGCCCTTGGATACGCTGCCGGTGACCGCGCGCGGGTTCAACGGCGGTGGAGTCGCAGGGGAGGGCGGAGCAGATGAACGGGTCACGTGAACGACCTACGCGTGCTCCCAAGGTAGACAACCGCTGGAAATCACTCGTTATCACGGCGAATTTCTTCGCTAAGAAGGCGAGGAAGTGGAATGGGACACATGTTTTCGATTGGGAAGCTGAATGTGAAGTAACTGGGATTATTAGTTCCTCAATTACGAACGCACAATTTCTATTCAGTTTTCAATTATATAGCTCATCTCTGAAAACTGGGTCACATATGACGCATTTTTTATACTTCTATGTTTTTATGACTTCCTTGTAGTAAAAGTAAGAAATTCACGAAAAATACCTTCTCTAGAATATAGCCGCACATTTTTATATTTCACCGATATAAATCAGTTTATTTTTCACTATTCATTCCGAATATAGACTTAGTTTTACTCTACAAAACTTTCTGTCCATTTTCTTTTATTATAATCTTTAACATAAAGAGTAATGATTCTCCTCTTTTTCTGTTTTAATTTGTAATATTTGTAAATGCAAAATGTAACATGCTAGTGAAGTTTATCTCCATGGGACGATAGGAGGTAGGAAGTTGGTGATAGGGCTATTGTTAGTAGGAGGGTCGGAGAAGAAAGTAGGAGTCCCCAGTAATAGTAAGAGTTAGTGATACTACGAGTAGGAGGAGAATGATTGACGAAGGAGGGTTCGTTTCTCAGAAGTCTCAGCTAAATGAACTGGGACATTGAAGTGACTAGCTGCATTTTTTTTTCTGATTCCGCCCGAGAATGGAACCCAGAGGGACTTGGTGGTGAGCAAGCATGGTAAACCCTGAGTCATCGGAGAGACACCAGAAAGGTTCTCCTATTTTGAGTTCAATTTTACTTCCTCTTTTACGTCTCCGCAAATGCTTCACTTCGTTTCTCCTTTTCTAAATATACTTTTAACAGTTCTTCTGGAATATTGCTCTAATTAATGTTATGAACAGTACTTATAATATTGTTTAGATGAACCATATGGGACCCCTAAGCGGATCTCTCTCCCACTTTTGTAATTTACAGTATATATATATATATATATATATATATATATATATATATATATATATATATATATATATATATATATATATATATATANTCCCATTTTCATTCAGTGTCAGTGTAACATAATTGGTATGTTACCTTGCGGTGAGGTTATCGCGATTTAAGATATCTATATGTGTTTATGAACGTGAATTGGTAAATGCAACCCAAAACAAAGTACTTCCTAAGGGAGTCTTCAAAATGAGGATTAGAATTAAATTTTGTAATTTTACATTTTCCGTGATATCAAGCAATGTTTTTTTTTATAATCGCTCCTTTAACACTGTCGAATGTCTGACAGAACTGATATAAATGATTTTTTCCTCAATATTTATTACCATTTTCACGTATTCTTCAAACTTTTGTCTCTTACCTAAATGAATCCATTTTATTTATCGCTGAAAAAATCGTGGTAATGTTTTTCACATGATAATGACACTATTTTTGGTCCGTATTACCTAACATCAATTTAATACGAAGTTTTTTTTTTATTATTATTTCTGCGTAATAAATTTACAACCTTGTAAAGTGTTTTAAATTTGAGAATTTAGACATGAAAAAATATCAATCTGAAATTTAAAACGCTTGCAATTTTTTAATGGTTATATTTATTTAGATCAGATATGTATTTACTTGAGGTATGAGTGTTGATTCTCGCGACGTTGATACGGCGAGAGCACGATAATGTCATATGAGCTTAATTTTTTTGTGGGCTCTAAAACAACGTGTTCACGATGCCAATTAGTAAGGTAATAGTTAACCTCCAACGACAGGAGGACTTCGTGTGAACACCATTGGCTTGATTTGAGAAGCCAATAACCTTCACATTTGGCATGTCAGTGAGTTATCCTACAGAGTAGACTCAAGACTTCTGTAAATAAAAAAATTAAATAAATAAAATAAAT
>NNCF01127361.1:210440-233754 GCA_002313205.1 Laupala kohalensis
TAAATAAATAAATAAATATAGATACATCCAGCTATTGGCGTCCAATACCTCCCCCCACCTCCTCACCTCCTTCTCCTTCACTTCGAGCGGCGTTACTTGAGAAATCGTGTCAGCAACTGCGTCATCTTTTACGACTGATGTGACCGCGCCAATGCTCTGCATCGTGTGAACAGATCAAAGTCAATTGAAAAACCCCTCCGGCGACGAAGGTGGTAGCGTGCTCGCTAATCAACAAGTCATCCCTGGTTCTGTTCCCGGAGGGGTCACAAAAAATTTGTAGCTTTTCACATGAATGACTTTGAAGGGGTGGGTACACGCTGATGGAATCTCATATGGAAGTGAGCTCTGCACCAAAGTGCATTTTAAAGTAAGCACGAGATCGAAAAAGTGTGTGAATATAAAGAGGAAGGCGAAACAAGCCACAGTGTGAAAATTTGAGTGATTTTGTCCAACAGGGATCTAAAAACATTAATTTAAAAGTGAACATCGGACTGGTGTCGTTGTGATCGTGATACAAGTGCATAGAAATATGGAGGGTTTGTGCAGTGAATGGGTCAAAAGCGAGAGACAAGGAAGAAGATAGTTTTCAACTTCTGTGTTTAAAAATTGGGACCAATTCGTTAAAAAACACCGAAGATATATAATATTATAACTCGCAGTTAACTTTTTATCTTATCTAGGAACTTTTGCTGAAATTTTTGAATCCGCCTCTGCCTTAGGGCCCTTGATCGGAATTGATGGGATGGTCCCTCGCTTGCTTCCGGAGAGTAAATTAGTTTATTGTCCTCCACGTGGTCATACGCAGTCTGTACTGTTTTTTGACAAAAAATTTATTATTATTATTATATTTTTGAAAGTGACGCCAACACGTCGCTTACGTAAGAAGCGTTACATAAAATAGCAGAAATTAAGGTAACACGTAAATGGACAGCGTCCAGTTTGCACCGGTAGCTTCTGAATACTCTGTAGCTAACATAGTAATAATTAAAGGCTAGAGAGGGCGCTGCAGTGGACTACAAAAAGTTAAATAAATACAGTTAACCTAATATTCAAGAACGGCCATATATACTGTTTATGAATTTTTTTTTTGTGTGTGTGTGGGGCTTTACGACTTCGCTTCCTCGATTATTTCGCAAGGTGGCGTTTAGCGAGTCGTAAAGTACATCTTAAAAAGTGATTAACTAAAAGCTACTGCATTTTAAATTCAAGTAAAACTTTTTCATAGAATAAGCAAATTCATTTTAGAATCGTGTTACGATGTTATAAGCTGTCGTCACAGGAACTTCCAATCCACGAGATGCCTATTCTGGACGAAAGATCATTTTATCGAGCTAACAATAAACGCATTTTGCTCGCTAAAAATCTCATTTGTCACCTGACATCATGGTCAAGCCTTGAAAAGAACTTCTTAACATATTTCGGAAATATCTAGTTCCTTGAAGTATTCTTTTGCTTTGTTAATTATGTAACTAATTATATACGTTTATTTGTATGGTATGAAAAAAGTCATGAAAAGTTAAATGAATAAGAATATCAGAATGTCAGTAACTGTGTGTTTCCTTCTGTCTGATCACCATCAGTTCCTAAAAGGAACGACCACTTTTGGTGATGTACAGATTCTCCCCATCGATCATGGTGGCCGTATGATGAAACTTCCGTACTCAGACACATGCGTTAATTTTGTGCTAGGGATCACAATTTGAACTTAGATCTTTTATGGAATCCTATTGGAAAAACCTCTTGACGGTGCTCAAGTTACGATGGATTATAATTTTTATTTGTTCCCGAAGATTGCATGTTAGCGTTAGAAATGGAAAGTAATCCTGAAAATGAGTAAACGAGTGGCTAATTCTGTGCGAATTCTTCTTCGCGCTCTTAATTTATGTCGAAGTCAGCGTCGCTCAGTGGATAGAGCACAAACCTGCTGACTGAAATCCCAGGATTCGATCCTGATGAGGTGTGCATCCTATCCTCAACGTACAGACTGACTACTCACGTCCCTGACCTACTCAGTCTGCTCTAAAGTGAGTACTGGGTGTATCCGGAGGTCAAACCGACAGGAGAGAGATGCAGACCATGTCATCGTCGTTATTCTGAAAGCTTAGTAATAGCGGAACTGTATACTTCGTGAACCCCACGAGCACACACTAGTGCCTGTTGTAGGACATTATAACATTTCTTACGTAATTAATATGACATGCGAGTGTCATTTTTTATCATTATGTTTGTATGTTTAATGTAGAAATTTTCTTCGACCAACACAATTATTCGAAATTAGTAAACCAAATGAAAAAAATATAAACCCATATTCTAGTTGGTGAAAAAGTAATTTGAAAAAGTAAAACTCCTATTATTACTCTTAATGATGACTATTATTATTATTATTGTTAATGTTATTTGTTGTCATTCCCTATTGAAGAGGGCGATAGAACTTGAATATTTCCATGATTTGCTTTTCTTCCTCTGTTTGTTTTTCCGTTCCTCACAAATTCTCTTCATGCGTACGCTGAGCTCTCTTTCGTTCTTCGGTCCATTTACATCCTATTCTTTTCACTGTAAATTCTTTCTCTAATGTGTTTTCTTGAGGTATTTCTAAATTGTTGTCTATCAAAATTCTCATTTTCTGTTAAGTTCGTTTTCGACTAATTATCGGTGGTGTTTGTGATGACAAAGATCCGCCTTGTAATTCTGTTCTGGTCCATTCTACGTAAATGTCCGTAAAAATTTGCTCTCCTTTTCCTTAACATATTTGTATTAGTTTCTGTATGCCTGTATATTTCTCCTCATGGTGGTCCCCTGTTTACTGGTCCAAAAATTTTCCTCAGCATTTTCGTCCTTGCTTTCAAATTTCTTTCATTTTTGTTTGTCCGTCTATCAGTGTTGTTTAGCTGCGTAGAGTGCTTCTGCTACTAAGAGTGCTAGTCTTAATGACACTATATATTACATTTTATTGTTCACTTGCTTTTTATTCTATGTAATTCGCATCATTCGTTTTATTACAACCTGACTCCCATTTGACGCTTAGCCCCAGCAAGCGTTCTGATGATTTTGTTTCCGACACTCTTTGGCGCTTCACTNGTACGATTATGTTGGAGCGACGATTATCGATACCAGCAAAGAGTGAAGCAGAAAAGCAAGCGTCACGACTCCGATTGGAGGAGACATTGACACGTCTTTGTATGCGCAGATGTCCAAAGCTCAGCCTTCTTTCAACCGATCGTTCAACATAACCTCACTAAATTCACGTGTTGAATTAATTTCCATAGTCACATCATCTGTTGTGGTTTTAATCCATTTTACCACACAACGCGACTTTTCGGTGGACGCAAATTTTATCAATTGCTCAAAATCCACCGCAGAACAATGTAGTTGAATCTCGAAGCCGCAACAATAATGGCGATCCTAGCTTCGATAAGAGCGGAGAAAAACTACCAAAGAGTTTTCGTTGCTTTCATCGTTGATCGCAGTGCCGTCATAAACGCCGTGATTTGTCATTACGAGAACGTTAGCGTCGCGTTTCTCTTCTCTTTACTCTCATCGTGGCTCCGTCATAATCGTACTCTTACTCCCTGGCATCGATAATAATGTAGCGTTATTAGCATTCCAATTCTCTAATGGGGTGATTTTTCATCCTTAACTTGGAATAGTGTACCAGGTATAAATAAAATTGATTGTGCACATTTTTGAGTCAATAGCTACACGGTGAAACAATTTTAATCATACTTGAGCCACTCTAATATATCACAAAGTTTATGGACAATTTTGTTCGTTCAGTTATCCCACTATAATATAAAAATTAATTTTATGTCCGTGATACATTGGCATCAACCCACCAAAACATTAATCACCGTGTAGGATAGTAAAAGATATTCCGTACGCAAAATTAACTAACCAATCAAAACGCTTCTATGCATATTTTCACAATTTTGAATTTTAAGAAATTGGAAGTGGAGCGCTGTGTGTAAATGAAGTCGGAATGAGTTGTCCAGAAATAGGCTTCTGTTCCCAATACATTCAAAGCCAATTCTCAAGTTTGGTTTCGATCCATCAATTTGTTCGTGAGTTATTGGGGGAACAAAATTCTTAACATAACACACATACGACATTGGACATCATCGCCAAAATTTGAAAATAGACTCTCCCGGAGCCAATTCGCAAAGAGCCGAAAAGATCTCAAATTTATTTTTTCGGTCTACTACAATACTTTGTTTACACACTCTGTATAATTGGAAAGCAAAGAACCAAATTCGTGACCAAACAGTGGTATCAACCTACCAAAACGGAAATAGCAGCATAGTAAAAGATATTAAGCATGTAACGGACATGAAAGACGGCGCACCGCGGCGCGGAAGAGACGGCGACAGAAGTCAGCGAAAGCAGTTACGCGAGAGGGGGGGGGGGNGGGGTGAATGGAGGGAGAGACACGTGAAGGGTGGGGACGGGTCCAGGCGGGGAATCACCGCGACCTACAACCACACAACAGTTGGGTGGGAAGGAGAAAAAATTGACCTTTCCAATACGCGAACAAGTGTGTTGCGCCTAACCTAGCAGACAGTGCTCACGCGTTCGGATTTCCGTCACTACTGAGTGTTTGGAGCAGGTCACTCAGGGGCATCATGATCAATGCAGACAGTGGCGGACCTGAACTCTTTAACAGATAAAATTAAAGTTGATAAATGGCATGATTTGTATAAGTATTACCAGATTAATAATAGTTATTAGTTATAATTATTATTAATAGTACTATATTAATAAAATTAATAATACCAGTAAAATAACATTAATAAATAATTGTTATTGTTATTAATAATACCAGATTGTTTATTGTTAATTATTTATCTGATGCATTTTATTTAAAGGTAATATTTATAAAATTTGTGAAGTAAAAACATAATTTTTAAACAAAGATGGTCCCCGGTTAGGTCCCTGCTCCTTCATTACGGTCTAGATCCGCCACTGACAAAGACTGCATTATTTACATTGAAAATTACATACGTGATTATGTTTTAAAACATGATGTATCTTGCTTTGCTTGCTTCCAGATTGTAAATTAGTTTATTGTCCTCCACGTTGTCATACTCTGTAACTGCTTTCTTTGACAATAAATTTATTAATTTATTATTATTATTATTCATATAGAAGAAATAATGTTAAATTGTTTTTAGTTAGTTTTTGTTAATTATATGTGACATCAGTGATCCCCCCCCCGTACTACTAGTAAATAGCACAGTTAGTTCGTCCGAGATAATTACTCAATGAAGACTTCAATCGCACCCGATGTCACTTGCGGAAATGGTAGCGACTAGTAATATACTGCTACACAACTAATTCCTTTCGGAATGCTTCCACCACTTAGTTTGTCAACAGAAACTCAGAAAGAATAAGACTGAATATTATGTACAAATATTTACAGAAATATTCAGCGGGAAAAGTATATATGAAATACCTCCATTCAAACTCCCAGAGCTGACGGCTCTGAAACAGCCTTGACTAAGCTGGTTGCAACTTATCTGGCATCCAAGAAGAGTCAATATTTCGGTTCAGCGTCCGACACAGTCTCCCCGTCTGAAAAACTCCCGTGAGCGTGTGCTCCCGAGGCCACTGAAGCACACCTCAATAAACCTAGCACCCCCCCCCCTTTANAAACAAAAATTAGTCTATAATTTAGTACTAATCAAGTACAATTTGCACAAAAAAATATTTTTATTTTTTGTACATGCCTGAAACACCCATAATTGGTAGATTAATATCAAGCTAGCACCCCCACATTCACCTGATAGTGCCATTTTATGATACTTCAATTTGGTACAATTTTATGACGTTTGAATTTGGTACAATTTAGTACAGGTTCCGTCATCTGATTGGGTCCGCTGAAACACTCCCCACTATTATGAGAGGAACCATTATGAGTCCTGTGTTAAGGCGGGACCAACTCTTCATGTTAGTCAAATCACTGGGATGTATAATTGTTTTCTTTATTTTGTAATTGTCATAAAAACAAGATTATGAATCATAATGATGAAGAAACATGATTTGATTTCTATCAATTAATAATATAGCTCAAACAATATTCAGGAACTCGCTTGACTCGTTTGAAATGCACAAGATGGCGTAAAAACATGGCGGCCGAGCTCAACGGTTCCGTGATTTATGCATCTCACCTCAGAAAAAGTTAAATAACTTTCTCAAATGTCCGGTGACCTATAGATAAAAGTGATGTAAAAAATACTAGGGAAATTCTACTACTAATAAAAGTAAACTTCTATCACTTTCGTGATATAAAGTTTTTTCTCTTTAAGGCGCAATATACCATCAATTATAATTGCAATTATTTCATTTAAATGACCGGTGATGTTTGTTTTTCAAGTTAAAATTACAGTAAGTACGTGTTATTCCATTTATTTATGCCGATTTTAGATATTTTGGTGATTTAATTCTATCTACTCTAGTACTACATGAATTATAATTCATTCGTCTACTCTTGTACAGTCGTTAGTGTTCCTCAAAGGACAGCTTGTTCAGTTGTTCCAAGTGTTGCCAGGTTGTACAGCATGGCTTGGAAATAATAGTCGGCTTTGTAGGAACAGTCTGGTGACAGTTTTATCCACCAATTATGTCCCCTTGCTGTAGGATATAGCCATACTTCATTCATTGTGTAAAGGAGGTGGCCATGAGTTCCAACGTAAACAAAAACATAGGGCAGCCATTTTGGCCTCCCTTTTGTACCTATGGGATGACGATAAGCGCTCGTAATGATCTGCCGAAGTATGAGAATCGACTGGTTACTCCTTGGAACATCGTCTCTCTCTCTCTCTCTCTCTCTCTATATATATATATATATATATATATATATATATNAAAGGACTCACGTAAAAAAAATTATCATATTTAAGAGGACATCGAATCGGCAATGTAAACGTTTGAAAATTTTATCTTATTAGAAATCCGTACTAGTATTAAGAAATAGTAAATAACACGACTCTACTCATAAAGAAGACGCTTAAATTTCTTTTACATTCCAAAATATATCTATTACATGATCTTCATAAAAATCGTTAGAGCAGTCCTCATACAAAAAAATCTAGAGGTGTACACACACAAATACGTACAATAATTACTCGGCCAATGGTTTAGGATTTCATTACGTGTTAATGGAAAGAAAACTAATTTTCAACTGTTTTATTTGTTTATAGTTGTTATGTGAATTCAAATGTGAAATGAAGAAATAAAAAAGACTTTCTAATCTCGTGTGTTTACACATCATATTTGTCTTGAGTTGGGCTCACACTTCATATTTTCATATTTTTTCCTGATTTTTTCGTCTTTGAGGAATCAGTTTCTGGCATTTTTAACCTCATGGGACCATTTGGATTAAATGTAATAAACAAAAAACCTTTTTAAAAACAAGCTTTTATTTAATCGATGCCCTGTAACAAATAAGTTAAGGTTTTTATTAAAGTAATGCAATATCAAATGCTAATACCTCTGTACATATTACATATGAGTGTATCCTAAAAAAATATACGTACTTACTAACTTTATTGCTGAAAATGATTTAATATTTTATGTTGAATCATTTGTTTTCAAAAGTAGAAGGTTTACTTTTCAGTAGTCACAGCTATATGAACTGGAACATTCATGTGAAAAAACTACAAATTTTCTGGCCCTATCGGGAATCCAACCCGGGATGACTTGGTGATGAGCGACAACACTACCACTTGAGCCACCGGTGGGGCTAGTCATCACTTGGACAGCGTTGGTTTAATTAATGTAGTTACAATAGAAGCCTATTATATCATAACATTGTACGGTGTCTTACAAAGTCAAGGATTTTTGAGTTCCTATTAAAAAAGATTCACGGAACAGAAATAGTGCTCTTTTTCATACAACCGTTTCATGGAAATCGCCAAGCTATTCCATACTTATTGCTAGCTACCTCAGCAAATAAAAAAATTGCATGTTTAGGAATGACGTAGCATACGCTTCGCTGATCAAACTGTTCTGTTCCTTTAACCTTTGTCCACATTTGTACTCGCGCATTATGTCGTAGGAATACAATACGTGGAATGTTGGAGAAAATATTGATGTTTAATGATTGGAAAGATAATTGAGATTGGAAAATTGAGCGTTTGTTAAAAAAATCAATTCGTAGAATCTTAGCATCGTTTTACAGAAAATTATTTTTTACTTTTCGGCATAGCTCATTTTATATAAAGCTTGTTTTAAAAAAGGGTTTTACGTTAATTTATTTTTTTATTTTAGTATCAAATACTTCGGTCTTATAAATCTAACATTAAAAAAAAAACTTGAAAAGCTTTATTTCTGAAGTACTGAAGACGTACAAATCTGGAGATACTAGTCACTTCAAAATTTATAAAGGTATAAAACATTAAATCACTTGGGGTATCCATTCATGACCGAACTCATAGTTTCCTTTTCTTATTGACTCACAGTTACTTGAAGCAACTATAAGGAAAATTCTTCGATTCTCTTACGAGAATGCGCATGAACCGCATACCTTATTTCCTTCGCTGAGACAATTATAACAGACATCGAAGCAGTGACGTCATGAAGATAAATGAAACATATACGATAAAACTTATACTCACATTCCCATTTAGAAATTAAATGTAAACTATTTCAATATATTGGTGAAATAAGAAATCGTAGAGAAAGTAGTTAAGCGTGAAAACTAGATTTTGCAATTCACGACTTTTCGTCATTTTCTTCGCGAGTGCATCGTTTAACTCTGACGTTTCAGTGAGTTCCCAATCATATTGATGGTATTGAATTCTTCATCAGTTCATTGTTTGATTATAATGGAAAGAAATTTGGGCACATATTTCAGTACAAACATATGCATGGTTATATTCTTCACTTAGTTCTAATTCGTGGATATTAAGTAGTCTCTATTATTCTCAGGACGAAGATTTTACAGTGTTATCTTTTGTGTTGAATTAAGCCTGGTTAATAAGTCTCATTAATCGATTTTGCTATAAACCCTGTTATTCGTTTTTTTGTTGTTGTTGTAAATGATTATGTTGATTGAGAAGAATCAGAGTCTTGGGATTGCCAATTGACTCCTGTGACAGTTTAATTCTCTTCGATAATGATTATGTCAGTTAATTGGTCACCTCTGGAAATTTATTTTAAGAAAAATGATTATTGTGGGACTTACGTAATTTTCAAACTTTCGTTGTAAGTCATTATGTTAAGTATTAATATCGATCTTCAATAGAATGTCGCATTGAATTATTTGTGTATCGTCTCTGAATTGAAATCTCAATAATCAGCACTATCTTTCGGTCATAAGTTTAACTACATACTTTGTGAGTTGATGTCTCATGCCTGTAAATGATACGTAGAATTGTGTATACATTTTAAAACTGTGTATGATTGTATGTAAATAGGGTTAAATACATTCTAATTGCATATGGAAGAATATTGATTTAAATTATGTTTTCATTGTTTGATTAATCAACATGTACTTTAGACGGTATCATCGTATGATTTTTTACTTTAGCCCTCTTGATTAATTTAGTCTGGAGGCTCAGGGCTAGCATGCTTGCTCGCCACCTCCGTGTTTAATTCCCGGTGGGGCCAAAGAAAAACGTTGTAGATTTTCACTTCAATGTCCCAGTTCATATAGTTGTGACTACTGAAAAGCGAACCCTCCTTCTATCCACCTCCCGCTACACCTAGTATCAATAACTCTATTACTAAGGCCCAATTTCACCAAGTTCGTTTAATGTCTTAAACGAGATTTTCTGTGCAGTAAATCGTGATTATCAAAATGCGCGTTCCACCATCTTCGATTTACGAGAAAATCGCGATTAACGCTTAAACGTTCGGGGACCCTTCGATTACCAGCGCAAATCGCGATTTTCTTCAGAACTGCGAGAAATATGGCGTCCATTTTGTTTGTTTGCTCGTAGCTCGGTTTATAGGTTATGTTCAGTGGCACGAGGGAGGCCCGCTGCTGCCTATGGTGTCCTTAGGTGGCGGTAGTGAGCAACATGATGCGTTTTCCTCCCGTCATTTGTCTTCAAATTACCCATAATGCACTGTAAAACTACTACCAACCCAGAGATTCTTCAGAAACATTGAGCAACTTAATCGACGATTAGTTTTGCTTGGTGAAACGCATAAAATGTAATCGCGATTCCATTTACCTAATCACGTTTAAGGAAATCGCGATTATTCTACATTTGGTGAAATTGGGCCTAACTACTGTTACTAACCCCTCCACGGGGGCCAAGATGTTGGTAAACCCAGCTAACCTGCCCATCTATACTACTACCATTCTACCCTCCTACCTCCTATCGTCCCGTAGAGATATACAACTTCAATAGCAAACAGCACACTCTTCCCATTTACAAATTCTACAAAAAAAGAAGAAAAAAAAACGTTCAGTCGGGTGTTAAAGGAAATGAGAAATTATGTTCCCAATAGACCCCAATCCATTTTCTGAACAAGGAAACGAACGAGGAGTGTTTCCCTTGCGGTTTTTCTCTCTCGAAGGAGACTCACTTTCATTTCTCACGTCGCCTTCGATTTCTGATCACACCTTGTACTCTCAACATATGGTATGGTTCGCAAGAAGTTCCTTGTGAAGTACTTCGCTCGCGGAGACCGAGGTGAAAGAGTTTCGTCGGCCGTCGCCCCTCCCCCCTTCTCCGATCTCCCCCCCCCCTCCCATCATTCTAGAGCCTCGTGCGACTAGAGTCCTTAATTGAATGGAGAACCGCCAGGGTTCCCGCAACTTAAGAGCGACTGCAATTTCTCATAACAACTATATTTGTTAAGCACAAATTCTCATAGCCCCTTTGGCGCCAGCTGTTACCTTGGCTACAGTCAACGCATCGAAGCGCAATGGAGGAGAGAATTACACACAAGAAAAAAGAATATTCTAGCGTTAAAGGCAATGTAATTATTTCGCCTTTGTCAAAATGAAAACAATTGCAGATAATTTTTCATGTACGTTTCTCCGTCTGCAGGATAGAGAGAAAGATAATTCTGTAATTAAACGGTCGTTTCTGGCGTGGTTCTCTATATTTTAGTCGTCTTCCAGTGCTCTATTCATGCTCAAAGTCGCAGATGAACATATAGTAATGAAATGTGAAAGTAAAACGAATATTCACAACATTATTTCAAAACATATTGCGACATCAGTCTTATAAATATCGTTAAAGTGTTATGTAAATATTATTTTGTTGTAGACAGAAATTCATGTATTTTTGTATCTGCAGTGCGTTTGCTGTCCTCCTATATATTTTGTCATTATCATATCATTAATTTCAATTTACAAAAAATGTGTTCTAAGTCTGCTTGGTTCATTTACATAGTTAAATATTATTCAAGCTTCTTGAAACAGTAAACTAATGAGTAAGTGTAGCAGACAGAAATTATTTTACTGTGTCTATACCAAACTTTGAAGCGAAATACCGCTAATGCGGATGTAATTTATGCTAAATGTACTTAACGTACAGAAAATTTAAGCCAAATCGTTCGAGCCATTTTTGAGAAATATTCAAAAAAGTACTTTGACCTTCATGTGAAGTACTTTTTGTTTTAAAGTATAAAAATAGAGCACGTGCATCGACAACAAGTAAATTCTACCGTAAATACGAAATGTGAATTAAATTGGTTCATTCATTTACTCAGAATCGCTGGGCACAGACGGACGGGCGTTATGCCAAAAACAACTTTTTGAGAATCAAGGATAACCAAAACGGATATTTCCGTCGAAATCTCGCTTTCGAATTTTTTTCACGATTCCTAAACTTTCTATATTCTGCGTATATGAGAAAGTAAAAAAAAAGTTACTCTATTCTCGCCTCTTATTGGAGGGAGACATCATGTGACCAACTACTATAG
Source organism: Laupala kohalensis (assembly GCA_002313205.1). Taxonomy (NCBI): domain Eukaryota; kingdom Metazoa; phylum Arthropoda; class Insecta; order Orthoptera; family Trigonidiidae; genus Laupala; species Laupala kohalensis. The sequence goes on from NNCF01127361.1 coordinate 222,318, forward strand.
ATTACCACCATGAGAAACTGCGCGTAATATTTTGCAGAAATATGAGAAATTTCGCGTTGTACTCCCGTCCCAGACGGTTCTCTCTAAAATTAAGTTCTCTAGATGCGACTAGCAGCATTTTGTGTGCTTTCCGCGTCTCCAGCGCTGCGACCCCGTCGTGTGCACCTGCGTTTGCCGCAATTGCGACACCTTCGACGATCGGCGCGCCCAAGGCTTCAAACCGCTAGCAGACCGCATGTGCAGAATAGCGATAACGGCATCCTTGACCATGTGGTAAGTGGGCAGCATGTGGCTGCATTACAGCTCAAGCGTTTAAAAGGAGCCATAAATCTCTATCGGAAGAAGGCGTTGAGATGACATTCTTACCAAGATGGTTATTGAGACGAGCACGTAGATAAATCCTTGGAATATGAAGAGATGGATGAGAATAGAGTGAAGGATAGTATCGTAAACTCATTATAGTCGATGTTATCCGTGACTAACGTCTTATCCATTAGACTTATCTCTTCGTCTGTTACAAGTCTCTGCATCATTGAATGTAATAGCGACGTTTCAAGCAGCTAGCTAATAGATGTTAGAGTCGCATGTTAAGAACATTTGCGTAAACTCTGTTTCTATTGATTAAATGGATCTTTAAAAAATGCTTCTATTCTTTTAAATGGATCTTTAAAATATGATAAATAATTTACCAATAATGGATTTAAAGTTGTATTTTTTATTTTATTTATTGTTTGTTGAGGAAAAAGCTGTTTCATACCATAAACCCATATTGCAAAACTCAGGTTGTAACAGCGTTTTTCAGTAAGACGTCATGTCATTCAGCTTTCGTTCGTATCTTTCTTGAGCTTTTGTTATTATTTTGAGATATTGCATATCGTAGATACGTTTGAGCTAAAATAATATTTCATAAGAACTCGTTAACAGTCTTTGAACCCCACGCAGTTCTTGAATCAGAAAAAGTTGCTCCTTCTCTTATAAATGAAAGTTATCTTTTCATAGTAGTCAAAGATAGTCTTACCGGGGTATATTGAGATTGAGTGTAAAAAGACATCCAAATATAGAATAAATTATTTTTGAATAGTAGTTTATACACCATAAAATAAGTAAGCAACATAATTTAATTATCATATAAGTATGTATGTCATATAAGTATCATATAAGTATGTATATAAGTATGTCATACGCAGTTTGTACTGTTTTTTGACAATAAATTTATTATTAAATTTATTATAGTAAATAATCCTTCTATCATTGCAAGACCAAATAGAGTGTGGACAGTTTGGATACAGAATCTCATAAATTAATAAATTTTCTAGGTTTTGCCATGAGAACACATTTATTCGTGTCAGATCGGAGAATGTCATAAAAGTTTAAAATTATGAAAGAACTTACCTCTATTCATGTTAGGTTACTAGGATGCTACCTTTGTCAACACCTGCTGATTCGTTGTGGTATTAAACATAGTGATATATAGTCCATAAAATACTGTAAAAATTGTAAACCATTTCATAATATCAATTTATATGTTAAATAAACGTTCTGTTGAAAAGAAGAGAGAGGAATTGTATTGACAATGGTGTCATATGAATGAATCGGAGTAATTTCTTGCCTGTAAGCTGTTTCTGTTGAGGGTGGAACAGGGAGGTATTAATTTACAATAACATGTAATCGTAATTTAGTAGAATCTCTCATCACAAAGCAAATTGACAAATCGAGTGGACACATTTCAGATGTTTAAATTGTTAGCGGGTGGTATTACTCGCACAGTCACAGTGGCTTGAGCGATATCATAAGACATAAATTAAACACAAAGAATGGGATAATAGACATAAAATTTTGCGCCATAATGGATAGTAGAAAGTTGGCAGCGTATTCATTAGTGTATGATCAATGAATTGAAAATAGTTTTGTATAGGATCACCAATCTGTATTATTTTTAATAAATATAGCTCTTTCGTTGTACTTTTACGCCCTAGCTATCTTATCTCGTCTAAAAGTACGCAAAACGCAAAGAGTTGTAAAGCCGACACTTCAAGTCGTTTCTGCAACACGATTCATTATTGTCGAATTAAGTAATAACATGTTATCAGTAAGACACGGAGAAGAAATATAAACGATATTAGTTTATCTTTGTAGTATCTTTATCCATAAAGCTGTACGTGCTCCCCTTCTTGTTGTAGAATGTTTTTGCTGACAAGGCTTTCTATCTCTTGGCTTATTTTCTGTTAAAGATGACTTCCAGGAATAATGAAATAACCGCCTTCTTTTCAAAACTGTAATTACTGATTTCTATGCGAATGTGATCCAACCTTCGTAACTTTTTCTCAATAAAGTTGCACCATTTTGCTGAGTTACTTAAATATCGAATCGAACATTCGATTTAAACTTTTTTTCTGAAATAAATTCTGTATCATAACCAAAATTATCCCCTAACGTGTATTATTTTTTCGATTTTTTTTCTAAAATTCATTTGTATTTACACTTATATTCTGTAATGAGCTCGCGCCCACTATCTTCATATTTTCATTGAATAACTATCCTTGGGAATGTCTTATGCAACTTGCTGGCTTACCAGCCCTGTTTTGTGCTCACGACAACACGGAGGGAGTGAATAACCGGAAACATTACGGAATACAAAACTAACTTGTGTTACACAATAACACCTTAATCTTGACGTTTGTTGGTAATTATGTTTTCTTGTGTTTACATCATGCAAATACTAAACCGAAACTTCGTAGAGAGTCAATCAAACTGTCCACATTGAAAATACGACTCCATATATATATATATATGGAGTCGTGTTCGAGTACATATTTTCAATGTGGACAGTTATGTAATGGAATTATAAACTTACTCTCATTATTCGAGCAATAATTGTCAATTTAAATCGGCTATCTCGTAAACGTACGGTGAGATTTTACCGAGACTTAATATATAGGAAGTTTTTAATGTCAGAAATCGTATGGCGTGTCAATCTCTTGAAAATTTACAAAATTATGTCACGGGCAATCTCGTTTTACAAAATTATACGAGCTATGATTGTACGTTTAAATCGCCTTTCGTCTGTGAACGAAACCCAGTTCCTTCGCTTCTGTCTGAGATACATCCTCTGGGCGCTCACCTACAGGTCATGACATTTCACTGTTCTGTGGAATGTTTTACGCTGAAGCAATGAACAACACTCGCTACCGATGACTATGAAATGATAAATGACACATTTTCCCATTAGCGTGGGCGCCGCTCCGTGACAACTAGATTGTCACCCATATCTGTATTACAAGAAATAATAATTCATCATGAAAATAATAGATAAATCGCTACAAAATAATTATTTTATTAAAAATGTTATTAAAATTATTTTCATAAAGAATCAATCTGAGCGTAGCTCGGTCCTCTGGTATTTTTGGTTATGGACGACTATTTGATTTGGTAACGAAAGACATCTGTATTAATAAGGCAATATCCTGATTGATTGGCGATCAACTCCTATAAAAAACTATTGAATATTCAAACCTGAAATGTTGTAAGGGTGTTGCTTATTTATTTTAGGTGTAAAATAAGAAAATAATTGAAAAAATATTGATTTAAAAGAATTAAAAGGGGGAAAATGTTATTTAAGATAAAGAAATCATTTTCGACTTATGACTTTCTGATGGACGAATATCATTTTGTTTTGTGCTATTTTTAGAACGCAACATTTGGACTCTAGGTTTAAGACGTTGTCAGGTGTAACAAAATATAACAAGAAACATAACTGCAGAACAATTGAACATCATAAAATATTACTCAAAGTTCCGCAATATTTCGCGGGAACGAACTAATTTAATTATTTAATTACGGTTTCCGTACTAAAATGTTCAAAAGTTCTGGAATTGTACGTATTTTACTCTTTAGAAGGTGAACAGGGGTAATTATATTTGCATGGTTATTCTGACTGACACGTTCATCGACTTAAATAACAAATATATTAAAGATGGGATCACAAAATTTGTTTGTAAGTTGCATTTGTATGGTAGAATTCCTCTAGAAAAAAATTTCTAAAAATTCTTTCTGAAAGGAGGTGAAACAGGGTGGAATGTGTTGTTTCAAACATTCGCTATATCTCGCAAAGTAATTACGATATCATTGTGTTTTTTGTGAGTGAAAATGCTTATTTCGTCAATTCCTATCGATGGGTAAACTATATCATAAAAACATTATGCACAAGAGAAAGCTTGTTATCTCCTGGAAACGGGAACGAAGGAAATAGGGACGACCAAGACAAGAACATACTCATAAATACGGAGGCCGAATATCGTGCGTTCTGAGTTTGTAAGCAAAATTTGTTGAAAGAAGGTGGGCCAGCGCTTAATCCAAGTTAGTCAAATCACTAAGATGNTATAGTTGTTTTCTATAGATTGTATAGATGTATTGTATAGATGTATAGTTGTTTTCTTTATTTTTATTCTGATTGTTCTAAAACACAAAAGTATGAATTATAATGAAGAAAAAACACGTTTTATTTTCCATCTATTAGTTAATAGTATAGTAAAAACAGCATGTAAAAACTCGTTTGACTCGTCTGAAATACATAAGAGCACTAAGTAGAAACATGGCGGCCGAGAACAGTGGTTTCGTGTTCCACGCGTCTCACCTCAGGAAAAGTGAAACAGTTTTCTCAAATGACCGGTGAACTATGGATACCAGTGATGCAAAAAATACTACGGAAAATTTACTACAAATCAAAGTAAACTTCTATCACTCTCGTGATTTAAAAATTGGTTCTTTTTCCAAAAAAAAAAAAGTGTTTCATCCACGAGACACAGTATATTAAACCATCATTTATAATTGCTATTATTTCATTTAAATCTTCCGTGAGGTAGGTTTTTCAACATGAATTCACAATCCTGGCCCGGGTTTTTCTCCGTTTTTCCTTCGGGTAGAGGCGGATTTCTTATACAGGTTCTCTAGGCTTTGTCTAGGGGCGTGTTTATTGTAACAATAAATCGTGAATTTAGTGTTTTTTCAACTCTTATGATTTTTAAACACTATACTCAGAATAATCTATAGTTCGATAATAACTTGTACATGTAAATTTACAAACATATTTGCGTTAAATTACAAACATATTGACATTATATATGTATATATGACACGCAGCTAACTTTTTATCTTATCTAGGAACTTTTGCTGAAATTTTTGAATCCGCCTCTGCCTTAGGGCCCTTGATCGGAATTGATGGGATGGTCCCTTGCTTGCTTCCGGAGAGTAAATTAGTTTATTGTCCTCCACGTGGTCATACGCAGTTTGTACTGTTTTTTGACAATAAATTTATTATTATTATTATAAGTACGTGCTTCTCTATTGATTTATGCCGATTTAAGATATTTTAGTAATTTAATTCTACATACGCTAGTTGTACCTTAACGGTATATCGTTACCAGTACAATACACGCCTCCGCGACAGGTTAGGAACGGGCAGCGCCACTAGAGCGGCAGAGTTGTGTAGTGAAGCATTCGATGCAAAAAGAGAGGAAATCAGACGAGAGAAACTCACACCGTAAGAGATCCTTGTTTTCACATATGTAAGATATACGAGGAGATTGGTAACAACCTAAATGAATGAACGAAAAAAATGTACCATTAAAAACACCCGTGCGAAGCCGGGCAAGATCGACTAGATCGTCTATATATATTTTTTCTTATTAGGTAAAACACACAATATATTTATAAACATTCAAAATAAAAAGAAATAATGAAACAATCGATCTGAGGTAGGTAACAAACTTTCTAACAAAGCAAATAATTATAATTTTAGGAAAACCGAGAATACATCTTTCTTCACATGTAGTGTACAGGTCGAAGGGATTCGACGTGAATCTGGAAAACGGGAATGATTGAAAACAGTGATTCTCTAAAATAATTTAAAAAATTGCATTATATATCATATACGTTATTGAAACGTATGTCAATTTTGAAATAAGTTGTATAGTCCAAATATCAATCGAAAGATAATTATAAAAAGACAGTAGTTTGACCGTAATTGGAAAGCAAGACTCATTTTAACATTATATTGACATATTATTGTCAATATAAGCTATTTATTACAAATGTTATTTTAATTACGAAAAGAACAGAAGGGAAGAAAAAAACAGCACCAATTTAAGGAGTAAAATAATACGTGCGTTGAATAAAATAATATTTTGGAATTTCAGTATGTAACTGCAATATTCTTCAAATTAATAGAAGGATTTAATGAAACTGGACTAGAGAAGGAATCTATTTTCGAAACCTGATGGTTTTGATGAAACGTACATGACCAAACAATTAAAATTGTTATGTACTCTTAATTCGATTTCAAGGTGAAAAGTCTCCTCGCAAACACAACCCCCCCAGTAAAGCAACTTTTTTTCAAACTGAATATGGAATCTACTGCAGCAAACATAAGCGCGTCGACTAATCCTTTTAACATTCTAAACACTTCAGGACGCTATTGACGATTCTTGTCAAACTATCCCTTCTCCAATGATTAAAATCACTCTGCCATAAAAATATTTGGGTTTGTCGCAATGATGAATCACTACTGTGTTGTAACTTGCATCAAGTCAATAATTAAACCCCCCAGGGGACTTACATCTAGTAAGNATCACTACTGTGTTGTAACTTGCATCAAGTCAATAATTAAACCCCCCAGGGGACTTACATCTAGTAAGTACGTGTTTGGCAAACACGGGGTTCCGAGCTGTGTCTGGCATCTAATGACCTCGATGTCGACGAGCCATGAAGCCCCACACAAAAAAAATCATTATTAAATAATTTAGATAAAGAACGTTTTTAAAAAGATTAATATGTAATCACGTTGTGTTTAACGCAGAAATATTTATGGACCACATTTCATTTTATCGTATTAAGTGCAGTGCCCAAATCATGGCTAGCCACCGAATAGGGTTTAGTATTTATATACTGTTATTGAGGATATTGTACAAATTTATATTTCTTTGATATACCCTCAAGAGATCTACTGTAACATGAATCCGTGTGTGGGCTACTTTTAAACGATGTCCTGATCTTTTGGTTGACTTGTATTCCGTTACCGATTACGTCTGTTTACCGATTGAGTTGGTTAACCGATTATTTCTGCTATTTTAGTTGAAAATATAATTTCATGGCTGAATCTTCGGAAATTCATCCGACGATAAGCGTATTTTTTGCACATTTACGAATTTTTTGCAAAAATAGGCTCCAATATATATGAGCGCTTTCTTTCCAAGCAACTACTTTTCGAGATAAGAATCGACAAACTGAGAAGGTCTTTATTTTTACTATGTTCAGAATCAAAACAGAAAAAGTTGAGATACTTATTATAATACGTGTAATATATGTACTCTATTAACTTTTCCAGTTCATCATTTTAGGAAAGACACAATTTCATTCATGCAGAAATTTTATAGCTTGTTTACAAAAATTGATGAACATGTGTATTAGATGTTAACGAAGATTTGGAATGCGTATTTTATTTCGTGTAAGGGGTACAATTTGTGAGAGACTTTTCAAAACCCGTAGAAAAAATCATATTGTTACATGAATCATATACATGTATGTTTATTTAATTTAACTGATCAAAGTCTTAATATTTCTATAGATTCGCACTTTATTATGAAATTTCTTTAAAGATAACATTTGATCTGTGTTGCAAACTATGTATGACCCTTGTTAATCTATCTTCTGTTTTTGAGATGTTAGTAAGGAAAAATGTGCGAAAATGTTTTGACTTCAACTGAATTCGACAACATTCATAGATTACCGTTCTACAATCTTTCGTTGCTACATATCCGGGAAGCCCTGCTTTCATATAACCCACGTTTTAAGATATATTTATGAAAATGAAATTGACTTGTGAGTATGGAGAAGAGTTGGAATATTTATTTTCGATATATTACAGATATGATTCTTTTCATAGACTGGAAACTTTGTCTTAAACTCTTCAAAAACTATATAGTAAATCGAAACATGCTGTTAAGCATAAATTGTTTCGTGAAATTTAAATTTGATCATAAAATATAAAAACAAATGTATTGAATTGTTGTAACGTGAGGGTATTATTTTAATATTTATCAGTTGATTGTAATCAAAATACACAGCATAAATGAGAGAGAACTTACATGAAAAGTATGAACTTGTTTGTCCCGGACAAACAAGCTCATACTGACTCCGGCCGCGGAAGCCTACGTTTATAAAGGATGTCCCAAAATTAACGCAAGATTTGAATTTAATTAACGCAAGCTTTGAATTTAATAGAAAACACAGTTTTTAGTATTTTGATTGTAATTTTTATATTGAATCATAAAGTACATAGGATAGGGTTATATATAATATAACCTTTACCCTTTATTAACTTGGAAAGTGTTGGAATAATGAATATAGTTAGAAATTTCCTACTCCCTTTTTATCGATGTTCCACTGTAGCATAAAATCGAATTTAAACTTGCGTCTCTTTCATCGACTTTTTCCTCGCTTTGTATGCTGAAATAGTTCAAGGATAGACGTACACTTTAGATCACTGCGGTTCAATTCACTCGCAGTGGTTCGGAATAAAATGATCCGCGAATAATTCTTTAAGAAATATAACGTTCACGAATGCATTTAAAAGTCAAGGGCTACGTATCCCTACGCAGGAAGAGTCTGCTTATCGAGGACTTTGAGAAAAAAGTAGTAATTATTGGGAACTAGTAACCCACACCTCATTCGCTATGTTGTTTTTGATATGTTGCACTTTAACTTTTCTTCATATTTTTGAATCGAAAACAAAGTCAAAAATGTTTGCTTCACGTCCAGCACCTGACGCGGCCAGTCCAATGATTGCCTCGTCCTCCCGAACACGACGGCGGCTGCTTTTATAACTAAGACGCTTGGAAGTTCTAAACTCTTCGTCAAAATTTTACGATTTAAAGAAAGTTGTCCTCTTTCTTAAATGCACAAAATACAGAATGCAGTAAATTGACTTAGGATTTTTTTTTCTTACATCATTTTCTCTCTTCAGTTGAAATATTTTTACACATCTATTTTCAATAACTCCTTTTGGGTAATTTAGGTTAACCTTTGTAGATTGACATAAGCTGCCCCGGAGTTTCTGTTAGGACTCTTTGAGCAGAACCACATCGCCAATAATAGGAGTCACCTACTTCTAACCGTATAACCATCGTGAGGGAATATTCGTCTCGGAAGATTGATTTTCCCGCGATTTGATTGTCTGTTTTCGTTATTACCTATTACTTGTCATACCTGAGGTAACAAATATAAATCAAAATCTAAAGAAAATGATTTAAAACAAGGAAAAAGTGAATCGAATAAATGGTATACGAACAAACATTCATTTCTATTATCAAACGGAAACCTTGAAAATAATGCGACACTACTGGCTTCTATAAATTTAAAAAGGTTCTAAAGTTAATGAGAAATAGAAAATAAAACACAAAGAATGCGCGTAGTTATAGTGTTCGTGACATAAACCATGTATGAAATTTGCATTCGAGCACTACATTCTTTTACTGAAGAATGTGTTTGAAACAAAATAGTTTCTTGGAAATGCGTATTTCACAGACAATTTATTATCCTTCTTGAACGATAGGCAATAAAAGCTGACATTTAAGTGTCACAAGAATTCTTAGTAGAATGAGAAAAATGTTTGAATGGTGCGTTACTTGGGTGATTTCTACTTTTAGTGCAGCTCTTAAGAGAGAGGTATTCGATCTTGCGTGTGACGCCCAATACATGGTGACAGGAATATAAAAATGTGGGTTATGACAAAAAAGTTTATACCAAATCAAACGACTCTATTTTTTATAAACAGAGATATATTTACACTAGAAGCAAATAAATGAAATAACATTCACAACGTTTCAATCCTAGACACACAAGAAAAACAATATCAGCTAGGTACAATACATCACAATTTAAATGCATTCCTTATTTTCCGAAGAAACATGAGTATTAAAGTTACAATTAATAAAATGAAGCACTTATATGCAATAAAGTATTTATCAATTCAATGTTTTGGGGTGATTTATTTTGTTACTTCACAAGTCTCAACTGCGTTGTTCCAAAACGAAATCCCCTTCAAAGTAAATAAGTCAAAAATCAGACTAAGGACGAGTTTTATTCTTATAAAATGTGAGAGAAAACTGAATTCTCGTAGAAGGAAAAACATATAACATATAACGTGGAAAAATATTTTGGTGCCAACGACAGCAGGGCACGTCAAATCGTCTGCAATTCCTGAAAATACAATGTTTTTGAAGTAGTCTGCAGCACTCACGAATTTGAGTAGTAGAAAATCTTCAAGTTTCACTTCACAAAGTTCAATCACTATGTTCATAAGCTGCAGTACTGGCACTAAGTCGTTTGACTGATCCGAGCTCGGATGGCGAGGGATTTCGTCTCGGTTATCCGTGAGCCGGTCGACGATAAACGTTTGACGCAGAGGTCTGCGCTTCAGAGAGGTCTGCTCGGCAGGAGGTCTCCAGTCAGAATGAATTCTAGCTGTTATCAACAAAATAATTTCACCTTGGTAACCTTCTGATTCCTCGAGAGAATTCTTTGTCGCTGTTCTGGAACCTTCCTAAGAGCGTTCGTATTTCTTGTCAATAAGTCTTGTATTGACATTCTTCTAAGCTCCAAACAACATAATTTCTTGTCTAGGAACGCGTACATATCTGTCGTTCTTTGGAGTACATAAACAAACGTTCGTTTGTCTTGCGTTCGGTATCTTTGAACACAGAATGTCTTCCGTGTGATAACATGTAATCTCTATTCAAGTGAGTAATAACATGCATGGAGTGATAATATGTAGCAGTTCTGAGTGATATTATGCTGCTACAAATGCAATAGGACATTTTATTTACAATATTTCTTCTTCTTCAGTTGGCTCTACGGTCCCAAATGGACCTTCGCCTCCTCCATTTTTCCCTGTCTTTTGACGGCAACTTCCCAGTTCATAATCCTGGCTTTCTTCAAATCTTCCTCCACACAATCCCACCATCTACTTCTTGGTCTTCCTCTTGTCCTCACTCCATCCAGTTGGCCATTTACCACCTTCTTTACAGTTCTGCTCTCATCCATCCTATTAACATGACCCAGCCATTTCAATCTACTTACTCTTATGTACGTGACAACGTCAGTATCTTGGTACAACTGCGCTATTTCGTTATTATACCGTACTCTCCACTGACCATTCTCCTTAACCCCTCCATAGATTCTCCTGAGAATTTTCCTTTCAAAGATTTTCAATCTTTCACATACTCCTTTTGTTAATGTCCATGTCTCAGCACCGTACATAATCACCGGTCTAATTAGTGTTTTGTATATCTTAATTTTGGTTTGGTGCGGCACGATATGGTTTTTAATTAATGGAAGTAGAGCAAAATATGCTTTATTAGCATTTGTTATTCTTCTATCTATC
>NNCF01127361.1:233835-244175 GCA_002313205.1 Laupala kohalensis
TTTTTCCTTCTGGAGACTGTCATAAATTTTGTTTTTGCTTCATTTACCTTCAGACCAAGCCTAGAGGTATATTCTTCCAACTGGATGAATTTTTCCTTCACATCCTCCACTCTCCTCCCTGATATAACTATATCATTCGCAAACGCTAGTATTTGGAGTGTTCTATACATAATGTTCCCACGGTGGTCTATTACAACCTTACGAAACGCTATTTCCAATGTTACATTAAACAACATCGGGGCTACACTATCTCCTTGTCTAAATCCTGTTTCAAGGCTTATTTCTTCCGATATGTTTACACATGTTTTAACTTTAGCTTGGTTCTCTTCATTCATTAGCCTGCATATCCCTACCAACTTTTTAGGTATTCCCATCTCATGCATCTGATCCCACATTTCTTCTCTCCAAATACAGTCGTAGGCGGACGTAAAATCGAGAAATAGATGGTGTGTAGTAATATTTCTTTCCCAACATTTGTCCAATGTCTGTCTCATAATACATATCTGGTCTATTGTTGATCTATCCGACCGAAATCCACACTGATACTCACCAATCAACTCATCTACATATGGTTTCAGTCTATAACACACTATTTTAGACAACACTTTGTAGCCTGTGCAGAGTAAGGTGATGGCTCTATAATTGTCACACAACGTTTCATCCCCTTTTTTGTGTATTGGATTAATAATTCCACATTTCCATTCCCTCGGTATTACTTCCATTTCCCAAACTTTCGTAATCAGTTGGTGCATAATTTTCATCATCGCATCCCCACCACATTTATATAATTCACTCTGAATTCCATCGCATCCTGACGTTTTACCACTATTCAAGCTTGCTACAGCTTTTTTAATTTCTTGTACCGATGGTGGAGCTACGTCTGGTTCCGCTGTTTGGTATTCCCCATGTTTCTCATATCCCCTCATACTTCCATCCTCTTTGTACTGAAAATGATTCGCGTAGTACTCTGCCCATCTACTCGAAATTTTGTTTCCCTCCGTTAGAATTGTTCCATTATGCGCTCTAATGATTACTGCTCTAGGTTTGAATCCATTCTTGATGTATTTGACTTCCCTGTACCATTCTCTAGCTTCTCCGCAATTGTACTTTTCCTTAATATTTTCCATCTTACTATTCCACATTTGTCTCGTTTTCTTCCTATACAGCTTGTTACACTTCTTTCTTTTTCCTTTATATGTTTGTTCGTTTTGTCTTGTCGGTCTTCTCCTGTACGTTTCACACGCCATATTCCTTTCATGGAGAATTTTTCCACATTCTTCAACGAACCACTCATTTCTTTTTGGTCTTCCTTTCATCCCTAGCATCTTCCCCGATATCTCTACTATGCTTCCTCTTACATTTTTCCATTTATTTTCTACTTTCGAATCATTCTTATTGATTTTCAGGAGTGCATTTTCTAGCTCTTTACAATATTTCTCCTTGTATTCCTTATTTTCTAATTTTTTAACATCCCATTTCCCCATTTCACTTTTCTTTATTTTTGGTGTCTTACTAACTTTCAAATTAACTTTGGCCCTTACTAGAAAATGGTCCGTTTCTATCTTTGCTCCCCTCATACTTCTTACATCATTTATATTCTTACAGTGTCTCCTGTCTACCACTACATGATCTATCTGACTCAAATATCGGCTGTCAGGTGATCTCCAAGTACCCTTGCGACATCTATTGTGTTGATACCATGTATCTGAGACCGCAAGGTTTTTACCATTGGCTAACCTTCTTCCGTTATTGTTAGTATTTTCATGTATGGTATACGGTTCACATGCTGGTAGCACAAACCTTTCCTTGCCCACTTTGGCATTGAAATCCCCCAATATGACTCTCATTTCATATGATGTTATAGTGTCGATGACTCTCTCTAATTCAGCGTAGAAAATCTCTTTTACATCATTCTCTTTCTCCTCTGTAGGAGCATGTACAGATACAAATGTAACATTATAAAATTTCATCCTAAGTCTAATGAGACAATCTTTCATTTATTAACATATAATCTATCAAACTGTGTTGTACCCTACCACTTAAATAGAACCCTGTGCCAAATTCATGTTTTCCTTCTTCTTTCCCACTATATACAATTGTGTATTTTCCTTTAGATTCCACACCCTTCCCGNAAGTCCACCCCCTTCCCGATCCACCTAATCTCTTGCAGTGCATATATATCCATTTTAAACTGTCATTTGCTTTTCTAGTTCCTTTACCGCCCCCTTTCTGTATAATGTCTTAACGTTCCAAGTTCCAATTACCTTATTCAATTGTCTATTTCCGTCATACTTGGGATTCCACTTCCGAGGCTTCTGAGTTTTCCTAACCTTAACCTTTTTTACAGAGATAGGGTGTCAACCTAAACCTAACTCCCTGAGATCCGGAGGACCAATGATTTTTGGTCGAGGTTTACTCCCCTAGGGGGGTTGGTTCCACTACACCTACAGAGGCCCCCCTCCCCCCTTTGTTTTCTGTCAGGGTTTCCTTCCCTTAGCCTACGGCTCCCGTTTTAAGGCGCCGGAGACTCGCCTTTCGCCTGTTCTCGTTAGCCACAACACAATTTGGCCTAGGTAACCGACTCGCATCCGCTGCCATCTCCGATGAGATGGCGCAGAGTCGAGAAGGTACCCATGGCCACCAGCATCTCAGAATCTTAAGCTAAGGTTCTGAGAGCCACATGTTGTGTTGCCCAGGGGTCCCCACTAGGAGGTGAGAATCAGACTTGACTGACAGAGCCCTATTTAACGGGACAGCATGCAGGCACTTAATGGTATACCCTTATAGTCATTGTGTATCCCACCTGCGCCATATCAGCCCATTGACCCCCATTTACAATATTTACATTTTAAATTACATGTGGCGAGGCTTCAGCCCCTTTGCCTTCTTAAGCCCTTTAATGCCGAGGACTGTGCGTTAAATACCGTGGTATCCACTCTCAATGAATTGTTCAATTACGTCTATATTTTTCATAGATAGGTTCATATTATTATTTCCTACTACCGTAATATTAAATTTAGTTATACATGGTTATAAAATTAATTATTATTATATTATAAACTTTTGGCGTACCGTAATAGTTTCTTAAATCTGAAATAGGTGAAACTGACTAATTCATTGAGCACCGTTGGGAACCACGGAAACTAACGGTCAGGACACAAAGACTGTACATGGAAAATATATTTACAAGATACTATATTTACAAAAGACATTTACAAAAGTATTTACATAAGACAAGAGTCTATAAGAATTATTACAAAATTAGTATTTACAAATAGAGTCTATAAGAAAAAGTAATTAAAGTAAAATAAATTCTAACATACAAATTATATTTTTCACTATTTTTAATTAAGAAAAGAGAAAAATTACATACATCAGAATCAAACAATTGCCAATTATTTAAAAAAATGTTTATTTAAGGTATTATGTGCGTCAGAGCGACTAGGTTGAAGTACCGACCAAAAAATGTTTTAAATGACAGTTTGAACCATTCTCTNAATTGCCAATTAATTAAAAAAAGTTTATTTAAGGTATTATGTGCGTCAGAGCGACTAGGTAGAAGTACCGACCAAAAAATGTTTTAAATGACAGTTTGAACCATTCTCTATCCAGTGGCGGTGAATGTTCATACCCATACACCGGAAAAATTTGAATTATTTGACTTTACATTACTCTGGGTTTGTGTAAAGGTGAAACTTTCGCCAACTAATGTTTTTTTTTATATTCTGGAAAATGTATCGGATTAACATAGTGAAGAAAACCTACTAAAACATAGCAAATGGAAATAGGAATGATGCAATGATGTTAAGACTTTCATACCTTACAGGGTATTTGCAAGAATAATTCATGAAAAACTGTGGAAAATACTGTTATAACGGAAATGGCTGCCGCTTCCCGTAACTGAAGACAACGTAACCTTTGTCAAATGAGGAGTCAAACGACAGTCTAAATTAATTATCAAGTTTTAAAATCACAAAATAATTGTTCTCATTGTACATAAAAAATCTGTAGAATTAAGCATTAATTAATAAGAACTACTTTGGTCGATATTTCCAAGTTATGTGAATAGTTGGCAACTTGACTTCAGTCAACGCGCACATAATTCCTTAATTCACGATCAGGTTCGACAACGCATTTGCCGAAAAATAAAAATGTATGATTTGTGCGCTTCTGTAAGTGTTATTTAAGAATTCACTGTACATCGAACACCTAAAACATTTTATTCTTAACAGAACTGAAATGAATCTAAACTTATTTTTTTTATCTGAACGTCGTTAATAAATTGATTTTAGTAAATAAGTGCATTTAAAAAGATAAACTCATAAAAATATATACTTTTATCATAATATTTGTATTCACATATCATTGTAACTTTCAAAGTGTTAACGAAAATAAATATAAAATATTTTTATGTATGTGAGATATAAAATACTAATTGGTGGATTGCTATCTTTTTTTGCAATATAACTATAACACAACCTGTTTTTTAACGAGAAAACACCACGAATTCTTTCATCTATTTCTAAACAGAAAATCGAACAATAAGACACCGATGATATTAATATTCCTTACAATAACATTACCATCGTGAAAAGCAGTGATTCTCCTTCAATTAGCTCGGGAAATATAAGTATACCGTAAGATAAGACAGCAATTTTTGTCACATATTTTTATCTTCGAGTTAGATTAATAACGGTAGCCTTCTGGTAGCTCTAGTGAGATTGTATGCTACTCAATCACTCCGAGTTCAATTCCCGGCGGGGCCAGAAAGAAATTTGTCCCCTTTCACTTCAATGTTCCAGTTCGTTCAACATTGAAAAGCGAACCCTCCTTCCTCCTTCCTCCATCCACCTCCTCCTAGTATCAATAACTCGAACTCTTACTAACACCTCCACGTGGGGGCCACGTTGTTGGTAAACCCAGCTAAGTGGTCCACCTACTAACAATACCCCTTACCACCCCCCTCCTATCTCCTATCGCCTCATGTACATAAGCTTCAATAGCACTTAGCTACATTTCACATTTATACAATCTACAATGAAATAGATAACGGCGGCTAGGTTTACTCCGTTACAGGCTCACTCCCTTACTTTTAAGTCTAGGCTTACTCCCTTACTTGTAAGGTCTGTGATGAACTGCAGGCGTTAAAGTATTCTTGTTTTTAGTACACTGACACTCGTTACGAGGTGAGAGAAACATAAAACAAGAGATAGCGACCTAAGACAGAGACAAGTAGACTATGAAACTTAAACCCAGGTAATGGTCCTTTGGTCGAGCTACTGGGCTGACTTTGTATTAATAAAATGAATAAATTGAATGACACTCTTTACGTAAAAGTGTGTTCATGATTTACACTCCTACTTATTTTCTATTTGCTTCAAATTTTCATGCTTTTGTGATATATTTGTTTCGGAGGACCAACGTCACTTGGGATATTCGTAGTCATATGAGCGCCGTATAGACTGCCGTGGCACCGAAACCAATTTTGTCGCGGAAACGTACTCGTGTGTGAGATACGTAAATTTTATTGCATTTAGTGAATCTTTACGAGACTTACGAAGAACCGATATGTATAGCTAATGTATCGCCAAGTCAACAAAATGAAAATAGAATGATAATTTTCATGAAATTGGTTCAAATAAGAAATAAAAACGTAATATTTATGAATTTTTAGATTAATTTATTTGAGTTGTTTATATAATGGAAATCTTAATTCTACTTGCTTCTTCATGGTTCTGTGACCTTAAAAAATGTAAGTGAAGATAAATTAAATTTTAGTTTAATATTATACTAAACCTAGCCGTACCGTCCCATTTTTGCACAGCAGTACTTGTTGTTGTAATGCGCTTTACCCGTCTTCATAATTTGGTGTAGACAAAAATAGTGCATTTACATGCAAAAACTGTAGTTACATCTTAATGAACTCGTGACGTATATGAAGTAGAAAAAATTCGAAAAACAGTATTTCACCTGAAATCACCATTTTAAAATTAGAATTTCGAAAAATCGTTTCTTAGTGAGACTCTGCAATACAAAACCATACTCGTCAAAAATTTTAAATTTTTTATCTCAAATAGATTATTTTTGCGTTGATGAATTAGTCAGTCATAATTTTTGTATTTATTTTAAACTGCGAATAAAATGATCCCAAATACAATATAAATTACAATAAAATTAAAAAGGATAGGTTCAACAGTAAGTGGAAGAAAGAAATTGACCTAAACCCTTAATTTTTTCGTAATTATATAGTGTTTAAATCCAAGGAGTACTTACAGTATCAGGAAAATATGGATCTGTTTAATTTATTTGGTAGCAAATTTTCTCATATCTATGTGCTCAGTGTTTTGTATGTTGAGTGTCTTATATACCAAATCTAGGATTCGAAGTAGGAATATGTACTTATATCCCCATCATGACCCGCGTTTTGCTCCGGTTTTCCTTCGGGTAGAGGCAGATTTATTATACAGGTTCTCTAGACTTTTGTCTAGGGGCGTGTTTTTTGTAACAATAAATCGTGAATTTAGTGTTATTTCAATTCTTATGATTTTTAAACGCTATACTCAGAATAATCTATAGTTCTATAATAATTTGTACCTATAATTTTTTTTCGTTAAATTACAAGCATATTGACATTCTATTAGTATTGTAACTCGCACCTAACTTTTTATCTTATCTAGGAATTTTTGCTAAAATTTTTGAATCCGCCTCTGCCTTAGGGCCCTTGATCGGAATTGATGGGATGGTNATGTAATTTTTTTTTTGCTTAAAATTACAAACATATTGACATTATATATGTATTATAACTCGCACCTAACTTTTTATCTTATCTAGGAATTTTTGCTAAACTTTTTGAATCCGCCTCTGCCTTAGGGTCCTTGATCGGAATTGATGGGATGGTCCCTTGTTTGCTTCCGAAGAGTAAATTTGTTTATTGTCCTCCACGTGGTCATACGCAGTTTGTACTGCTTTTTTGACAATAAATTGATTTATTTATCAATATTTTGTTTGTTTGACTGGTTGTTCAATTTTTCTTCTTGGTTCCGTGAATGATTCCTTAAATTAAAATTTTTATTTTGTGTTTATCAGAGTATTGCTTGACTCTAACGGTTGCTGAGGCGGGTCATTTTTCTCTCGACTCTAGTCGTTTCTTTGGTTTTCTTTTGTGGGGCTTTAAGGGCTCGTCGACAGCAAGGTCATTAGAGCCCATTGTACTCGTTTCTTTGCTTCGAGAAAATTTAACTTTATAAAAAAAAATGAACGAAAATGCTCTGGGTTTATTAGGTTATTGTGTATTATTCACAGTCAATTACTTCATTGTCCACAACGTGATCGTAAGTAGTTTGTAACAACATAATCATTTGAAAATAAATCATTTATTATTTATTTATTGTCTTGATGTTGGTACAGCGCTTGTACACAGTGTAGCCAACGCTTTTACTTCACCATCATTCATAAGAGTAATGATACTTGTACCTCGCGTTAAGTTGGCAGGACATTCGAATTTCTGAAAACTTTAATCCATCGCCAACCTCTGACACTAATTCAATTCGCGAGCTCTTGTGATGCTATTGTGTTCTTTCTGCATAGAGTGTGTGGAACGAATATTACCTTGTGTCTTAGTTTGTTGTGTTATTAACTTTTATTTCCTTACAGTCGTTTGTGTGACTTCTATTAATANATTCCGATCAAGGGCCCTAAGGCACAGGCGGATTCAAAAAATTCAGCAAAAATTCCTACATAAGATAAAAAGTTAGCTGCGAGTGTGTGGAACGAATATTACCTTCTGTCTTAGTTTGTTGTGTTATTAACTTTTATTTCCTTACAGTCGTTTGTGTGACTTCTATTAATATTTATTTGGATAAGCGTGAATTCGTAGGGGTTGGCAGTTCGTGTTAGACAGTCATATTGTATAATTTTCAGCAAAGTTACATGACTCGGAGTATATTTATGGAATGGGAGAAACGACTGTTTGGTCGATCAGGTACTATCCGATATTGATTGTTGTCCACTGTCGATTGTTGTGGCCGTCCCATACAAGATTGTATCCTGTGGATGGAGACTTTATTATTCCTAGAAGTGTGTATGGTGAGTTGGTTTCGGTTAGGTTCATTTTGATGAAGTGAAACATGTAATAATTAGATTAAACTTTAAAAAGTTAGTCAATAAGGAAAAGAAATTCATTCATTTTCTTTGTAATTGTATGTAGATTGCAAAAAACATTAAAAATGTAAAAAAACTTAAATAGAAAACGAAACATCATTTTTGGGGTCTTAACCCCGGTGAGGCCAAGCAGTGTGCTCATTAAGGGAGGAGGGACCGGCAGAGTTCGGCGAAGTGTCCTAAGCAGCCAGACGCTACTGGCGTACTTAAACTCGACAGATCCTCAGGTAGGCCCAATTTCACCAAATGTAGAATAATCGCGATTTCCTTAAACGTGATTAGGTAAATGGAATCGCGATTACATTTTATGCGTTTCACCAAGCAAAACTAATCGTCGATTAAGTTGCTCAATGTTTCTGAAGAATCTCTGGGTTGGTAGTAGTTTTACAGTGCATTATGGGTAATTTGAAGACAAATGACGGGAGGAAAACGCATCATGTTGCTCACTACCGCCACCTAAGGACACCATAGGCAGCAGCGGGCCTCCCTCGTGCCACTGAACATAACCTATAAACCGAGCTACGAGCAAACAAACAAAATGGACGCCATATTTCTCGCAGTTCTGAAGAAAATCGCGATTTGCGCTGGTAATCGAAGGGTCCCCGAACGTTTAAGCGTTAATCGCGATTTTCTCGTAAATCGAAGATGGTGGAACGCGCATTTTGATAATCACGATTTACTGCACAGAAAATCTCGTTTAAGACATTAAACGAACTTGGTGAAATTGGGCCGTAGAAGGATAACTTCACCAATAAACTCCACACTTCCTTAAGGATTAGGTCTACGCCGGTCTACCTGTGCCCGTCCCGTGATTCCCCAGACAATGCAACTCTTTCAGTAAACAAGTTGGCTTTACCACCAGAAAAAATTCTCCATAAAAATTGTGACTGTTATAAATAATGTAGTGATGTCTACCGATAAAAACACGACATAAATAAATAAACAAATAAATAAATGAAATTATCATTATTATAATTATTATTTTATTTAGTTCTCTCAACTTGTGTTAGTTTTTCTGTCAGCAGTGAATTATTAAATCAAGTTCCGCTGGGAGGAAGAATCTGTTTCAGGTCCAAGAACTTGGTAATGTAGGCTGAGGACAGCAGGGTGCTGTGTTGCAGTCTACTTATTATATTGGTGTTCATTTCGAGTTTTTATTAATGGACTCGGACAGGGATTGGGGCACTAGTCCTAGGGTAGATAAAATGAGAGGCACTGTGATCACTTCTTGAACATAAGTAGGGAAAATAACGAACTCAATATATCCAAATTAATGTCCTCCAATTATATCAACCCACGTACCCAATTCTATGTTCACTTCCGAAACTAAGGACAGTGAAGTCATGACAATCATCAGCTCATTAAAAAACAAATTTTCAACAGACATAGATGATATATCAGAGTTTATTGTTAAATTATTGTCCCACGTTATATTACACTAACTCATAAATATTTTAAATAGTTCTTTATCGGAAGGGGTGTTTCCTAACATATTTAAGAGAGCTAAAGTGAAACCTTTACACAAGAAAGGAAACAAACTTAATATTGGAAAAAACCGACCAATATCTCTACTACCCACTTTCTCAAAAATCCTAAAAAAATGTTCTATAAGCGTCTTCTAGATTTTTTATCAAAAAATAACATTCTCTCTGACGATCAACACGGTTTTAGGAAGTCCTTTTCCACTACAAGCGTCATATATTTTTTTCTTAAACGATGTTACCTCATATTTTGACCGTGGAGAAAATCCCTAGGGTGTTTTTCTTGACTTATCCAAAGCATTCGATGTCATCGATCACGGAATTCTCCTTTCCAAAGTGCATTCTTTAGGCATTCGTGGACTTCCACATCAATGACTAACTTCTTATTTAAAATACAGATATCAACAGGTAGAAATATCCTATACTAAAAATAAAATCCTTCAGCGTTGTCTTTCAGAAATAAAGCCACTTACTTGCGGAGTCCTCCAAGGTTTAATTCAGGGTCCTATATTCTTTTTATTGGATGTGAACGACATGTCATCATCCACATCAGATTGCAAAATGGTTCTTTTTGCTGATGACACTAATGTAAACACGCCAACGCTCAAAAAGTTTTGTCTAACCTTTCGACTTGGTTCCATGCAAATCGTCTCATTGTAAACACTGACAAAACAGTGTCTATGTCATTTCACAATAGTA
>NNCF01127361.1:245467-261923 GCA_002313205.1 Laupala kohalensis
ACAGCAAAATCGATGAGATACACTTTTGATTCTTTTCTTTTCCAAAGGATGGTATCAGGTCTGTTGTGAATTGTTGTTAGGTCAGTGAGAATGCTTCTGTCCCAGTACAAAATATTTGACTTCAAATCGTCTTGCAGGACTGGTTGACGTTTATACTGATTGTCTGGTGTTACGGGTTCTGTGATTTTGCAATTTCCAGGTGAATTATTTTTTCCATGTTGTCGTGTCTAGTTTTGTAATCATTTTGGGTTAACTGTGTGCAACCACCAATTATATGCTCGAGAGTTTCTTTGGTTTGGTTACATCGGCGACATGAATCTTTGATTCCGTTTTCTTTCAGGATTATTATCCTGTAGTCTCTGGTTGGTGTGACTCCGTCTTGCATTGATACTATGAAACCTTCTGTTTCTGGGAATAATTTTCCGTTCATTAACCACTTAACTAATTTTATTTTATTTATTTTGCTGTTGGTCAGTTGGTTGTGGTAGTTCCCGTGTATTGGTTTTTCTTTCCAGGTTGTCATTCTATTTTCTTGTATTGGTTGGGGTAGAGGTTCATTCAGGTGACAGGGTGTATAGTTTTTATCATTGGTTGTAATTGCTTGGTGTAGTGATGAGGTATACGCTTTGCTCCGGAAAAATTTATTGAGGATGTATTTTTGCCTTTCATGGAGGTCTTTGATTGGTATGATGCCTCTTCCGCCCTGATTACGTGGGATGGACATTCGTTCTAATGCTGATTTAGGATGGTGTTTGTACTCCCAAAATACATATTTGTAATATTAAAAAAAGCAGCCATCCTTAACACCTGTAGAATAGAAGATTTTTAAATTGTGACATTGCTTGAGGTGGGGATGCTTGGTATACCCCGCACCTCACCTCAATCCAACTACAAGTTGTGAAAATAGTTAGTGATGATGATTAATAATAATAATAATAATAATAATAATAATAATAATAATAATGAAACGAAAACTAACATTGGTGTGCATAACATTTGTTTCAAGTGATTTCCAGCAAGTTACGAAAATAAATAAGTCATAGTAAATATTATGATAATTTAATCATATATATAAATAAATAAATTTATTGTAAAAAAAAGCAGTACAAACTGCGTATGACCACGGGGAGGACCATAAACTAATTTACTCTCCGGAAGCAAGCAAGGGACCATCCCATCAATTCCGATCAAGGGCCTCAGGCACAGGCGGATTCAAAAATTTCAGCAAAAATTCCTAGGTGAGATAAAAACTTAGCTGCGAGTTATAATACTAATATAATGTCAACATGTTTGTAATTTAACACAAAAAATTTATTTTACGAGTACGAATTATTATCGGACTATAGATTATTTTAAGTATAGTGTTTACAAATCATAAGAATTGAAATAACACTAAATTCACGATTTATTGTTACAATAAACACGCCCCTAGACAAAGCATAGAGAACCTGCATAAGAAATTCGCCTCTGCCCAAAGGAAAACCGGAGAAAAACCCGGGCCAGGATGGGGATGTTCCACGCGTGAGTTCTACGTGGAACAAAGTAAATGTTCTACGCGTGGGTGGTATGAAGTGTGTGTGGTAGAGAACCTATGTTTACTTCCGAACAACATAATGACCGGGAAGTTGGCGGAAAGCGTCAAACGTCGGACTACGAGGAAGTGTTTGGGAGTCAATCTGGCTACATCCCGCGAAACGCAAGAGGTCATTACTTCATGCAAACTTGTTTCTTCCCACTGATGACGCATGAGGAAAATGCAGTGTGTGTGCCAGTTTAAGATTAAAACCGGTTTTCAAGTCGTCATACTCCGGTCTCGCACCCTACCTCTTGGAACAGACCAGCACCCGAGTTGTGGTGTCTGACGTCATTCGAAGTCTCATGATAACGATCTCAATTCAAAGCGCGTAGGAGAGAAAGTTATAAGGAAAACCAGCATCCTACTATTTTTGGCAGGTTAAATGTGGTTTCTCGTAAACGATTTATTTTTGTATCTTACTGACGTACCTTAATTTCAAAGAAAGACGTAAGTCGATTTGCTGTCGGAACGTTTGGTTATTGCTTTGGCCTACTGGACCGTATTATTATTTCTTGCGCAGTGATCCAATTCACTTACATATTTTGAATCTACAAGGTTCCCTTTAATATTTCGAGCATGAGTAGATTTTATTTTTGTGGGTCGGTTTTTGTTGTACACCATCTTTGTTATTACGAAATTACGTTATTACGCGCCGAAGGCACAGTTCTTGCTAAGCAGTAACCAAACAAATGAATTTTGCAGTAAAACTTTTGCCTACATAGAATAATGTATCAGTTGAACTACCAGATTTAAATTCATTGCCAATTAGAAATGATGTACAGCGTTTGGTATAAACCAAGGAAGTTTTATGATGGTGTGCATGGAGCATGATTGGAAGAACTACAATGTGTGATTTGAAGAGTAAATTTCAATAGGTTTGAATTTTGATTTTGTGGTTTTTGTTCTCTTAACAGTTGCTTCTTGGGATGGATATGCTGCCAAGGGAGCAGAAAGTTCAGCATTGTACTAATGGGTAATGTGAAAAATGCCTCGAAACAAAGTTGGTAATAATTTTCATTACCAACCTTTGCACAGGTATTGTAAACATCTTTTCAGGAAGACGTCGTCTTTTATTCTGGACTTCAGCGGCTGAAACGTTACTTTTGAATCTGCAATTTGTTGGAAGTATTGAAAGAAATGTAAACATTTCTAATAATTGGAACTTGTTGAAGTTATTAAGCGGAGTGGATGCTACACTGTTAAATTTTACAAATAAAGGGGCGCATCTCCGGTTTTTACATTGTACAAATACTAGCTGATTATCTGGCGTTCCCGGAAAAAAATTTTTACTCGTTAGTCCAACGAACCCACTCGTCAGGAACTGCGCTGGGTGCATTTTCGCTTCCGAGCCAAGACACAACGCCGACAGCGCTGCTGCACCGTTTCAATAAAAAAAAATTAAAATCTATAGCACTCATCCAAATTGTACGATTTTAAGATTTTTTTAAAATCTTTGTTAAATGCACAAAACAAAAACTATTAAATTTGATGATGTTGGATTTTCTTTTTTTTTAGTATTCTGTTGAATTCAAGTATTTTAACACTCGTATTTTTAACAATGTTTATACGATAATGTAGGTAAACCTTTGTAGAAAGACAGACTTTTTTATAGAACCCTCTAAGGAGAAACTTTTTCCATTCATAGTTGTCACCTATCTCTAACCGTTTAGACGCCGTAAGCGAATATATCTTTTTCTCTCTTCCCGATTTCATCGACATTTATGGTCAAAATCACCTTCTATCTTTCATTCGCGCATATTTAAAATAGAAGTTAGCCGATGTTCATCCTGAACACCTTAACTATATCCTTGCCAAATTTCATGACAATCGGTTCTGTGGTTTAATCGTGATTAAGTAGCAAACGCACCCTTTTGCGTCACGCATTTAAATATTAGTATGGATATACCCAGTGATAAATATTTAGCAAACTTGGTGAAATTCTTTGAAACGGCTGAGAAGAGACGTCATTCGCCAATACAGTCATTTCCTTTCACGTGTTTCGTATTCGTGAAAACGCTTGTGCTTTTAAAGCGCCGTGTGAGGAAGAACACACAAATATCTAACGCAAAGAACAAAGACGATGAGGAACATTGTTACGAATATTTTATGCTCATAAACAAAATGCCGTAGAGAAAATAATACGCTGAAGCTATAGATCGTAGCTGCAAAGTACCGATAAGGAATTCCACAAGGTCTCTTCTGTCGATCTAAATATGTCTGCCTTTAATGTTTTTGGAATTCTGAACGAAATAAGTAAATGTGTAAGTTCTCATTATTCACCATTCTGTATTATAGTATTGTTACGATGGGCAATTTCTTTCGCGCTCTGAATATCTAGTTTTCTTTTGAACCTGTGGGACAATCTATATGGCTTGGAACCAATTTTTGGACCCGGGGTCGTTTGAAGAGTTCGAAAGAGTCGAGAAATTAAAATTTGAAACTTTGATAAAACACTTCTTTCTTATACTAACGAAGAGAAGGAATCGTGAACGGTATATGAAAACACACCCAAACCATCAACATTAATGATTTTCTTCACTGGATGTCATCGAGGATTCATGAACAAATATTTGAGCAACAACAACAACAACAAAAATGCGATTTTTTTCTCGGGTACTCAGTTTTTTATCGATAATGCAAGAAATGCTGTAGAAACAATAAGGGAAAACTAGGAAATACCAGCTAAGAAAGCGAATAAACTTCCCGACAGGAAATGTCAACTAGTTCCGGAAGATACAATTGTGCTAATGTCCATTCCGGAAGTTGTGTAAATAGATTATTTTGACGTATATAACCAAGGTAACAGTATGCGATTACTATTAATTTGACATGAAAGAAGGGTTGTTGAAACGAGTTTGAAAAGATCTCAGTAAACAGTATGTTCACAAGAGCTATTGAATAATGATAATGTCACTCTAGAGTAAGAAACTTCTCTTAGGTCAGTTACAACGCTGCAACAACTGGGATTTTTTTTTAAATACGTGAGAAAAAATTAAAGTCAAAGAATGAAATGTTTTTATGTAAAGAAATATATCTTTTGCTGTTACAAATGTCGATCAATTTTACCTTCTTGCAATAAATATACTTTTTTATTAAGTAATAATTGAATTTTTAAGAAAATTTATTCAGAATAACTTGAGAAAAAATATGATTGAGATCACGTATTATTCAT
Organism: Laupala kohalensis; assembly: GCA_002313205.1. NCBI lineage: Eukaryota > Metazoa > Arthropoda > Insecta > Orthoptera > Trigonidiidae > Laupala > Laupala kohalensis. Next base: position 250,216 of record NNCF01127361.1, read on the forward strand.
GATCAAAACTGTGTTGTTAGAATGTTATTATAAACTATAGATAATTCGAAAAATAGTTTATAAATCGAAATTATTTTTTTTTAACTCTAAATTCAAGATTTATTATTTCAATCGACACCGCCCCCAGGCATAAGACAACAGAACCTGTATAAAAAATCCGCCTCTACCCAAAGGAAAACCGGCGAAGAAAACCGGACCAGGATGGGGGTATACACCAAGGTTTGATCATGTTGTCGTTTTAGTGGAATTTTTTTTTTTCGTGAGTCAAAACGCTTCCGCTATTCAGATTCTATTTGTATTTCTTCGCTTTCAGTTCTTTCTTCATCTGAATTATGAATCAATTTGTGATTGCAAAATGAAAGTCATTACTAGCAAATGGTTTGGAATACCTTATTACTGAACCATATTTGAGTCACACATGTACAATAATTTGCACCCCACTGAGCCTGGGTAATATATCCTTAACAGTTAAGTTCCAAATCACTCCAAGCTCTGGATATGATTACATCTCCCCTTAAGTCTTCGGAGTCCGGATTCGAAAACCAGGTAGGGCAGGGGGTTTTGTTCATGGAAATCCTTGGTGATGCATCGTCCCCGTGGAAAACTAACATGTAAACCACTGCTTGCACTTAAACATTATAAACTCCGTCATTCTCTTTGTTTTCCTTTAAACCAACCACCTCATGCGGCTCTGGGATACCCAGATAAGCCTGAAGAGGATTTCGAATAATGAATTTTATTTAAAATACGATTTCTTCCAAATTGTTAAATTGTTTTTTAAAGTAATTTTGAACTTAATTTTTTCAACTTCAAACTGATTCATTTCGTTGTGTGTGCTAAGACTTTTATCAACTTAAGTGTTGTCATTGCTTATCAACACCTTTTTTCACATGTGATAAGTAAATTTTAAATAAGTAGATAATGAATAGTATACTTCATAATTATATGGTTCGGGCCGTTCTAGTCGAAGCAGAAGTATTAAAATAGGCATTAAGCAGGAAATATAGGCTCTATGCAATCAGTAATTATGGTTTTTTATGATTCATAAACAACATGTATTAACGTTCATAAATATTTATCCTACATCCTCGTAAAACAAATAAATAGGATGGAGTAGTGGGTAATATTCCTGCGATCAATGCAGGAGGCGCCGGTTCGATTTCCGGTTCGTCGCCATTTTCATCTGACCGAAAGGTATCGAATAAATGGTGTTCGAGTTGAAGAAGAAATGGTTTGCATGTGTCTCACCCCTTATGACTCAGCTCGCATTCAAAGTGATCAAGATTCGAAGAATGAATACCTCCTCCAAGGAACACCGTGACGCAACAGTGTCCATGGGAGTGACCCCGAAGGACTTCATGACGTCATATGCAGCCACCGGAAGAAACGTGACTCCGCAAACCCTTTTCCGTTACGGAAAATGCGTGGGTGTTAGTGCCTTCCTCCGTACAACGAAGGTTAGCCTAACTAGTGTGGGTCGCCCAAGGATATTTCTGTATATTCGAAGAGATTGACCACCGCATGAATGCTCAAGCGTAGATAAAGATCATCAAGGATATCAGAGACAAAACAAACGTCCTATGAAATTTATGTAGTCTGTATTAATATTTAAAACGTGATATGAAAGCCAAAATGTCTTATTCTTATTGTGCATGAGAAAGGTCTCGTGTAACGATGAGTTTGTCAGTGTTGTTGTACGATCTCTTGGATCTTATCTTTTCAACTAAGGATCCTTTTACGTATTGGAATCTTTATTTTCCATCGTCGTATGCATTGTGTACCTTGTACGTAAATAATGCTCTTTTACATCCACTCTACTTAACGTCTTTCTAAAGCTGCTCTCATAGAATAATTTATTAGTCTACCAGTGAGCAATGCTTGGTGGCAGACAGAAAAGAATACATACATAATAAAATAATACGAAGTAAAAAAAAAACAAATCAACAATATCTATAAAAATACGAGTATTTATAAAATACACACACAAACGGAATAAAATGCTTAGAAAATTATTACACATGGTTACAACGAGAAATAAATTAGATTTAACTACATGAGGCTCTTATGCGCGTATCTTCACATACATACACAAACACATTTTCGCTTACAAATACACTCATACGTACCAACACGCTCAATATACACACATGTTATTACTCCGCCTATACCCTTAGCGTAAAAGTAATTGCTATAACATAAATAAAAGAAATTAATAACTATAAAAAATAAAACCAAAACAGAGTTGCTGAGAGCAATCATGTACACTTCACTACACTTCACTACACTTCACTGCTTTCACTCTGAGCATTTTCTATACCCTTAGACCTCAATCAACTTTACTACACTTCATAGCACATCACATATGTTCCTATTACAATGAAGCCAGAAGACTCACCTTTCCTTACCTGTTGAGGTATTTTTTCCTTTACTCCCAAGTTCTAAGACCTAGCACATATTGCTATGAAATGAACCATTAATCTTACATTATTAAGTGACGACTCGTTTTCCTCGTATGAAATAGAGGAACAAAACATAATTTGAATCACACTTCTGGGACGTCCCCTTCCCTAGATAGCATTCTCTCCTTTTTAAGGTTGAGTTACCATTCAAAGCACAGACAAACGCAGAAAAGAAATAAATTACACTGGTATAGAGAGTTCCACCTTTTCTTAACTGTTGTGGTCAATTTTTTCCTCTATTCCTAAGAGAAAGTTCTAGTTCATATTGTTGTTAAATTAACTAATAATCTTACATTATTAAGTGACCGCTCATTATACTCCTGTGAGATTGACGAACAACACAAAATTTGAATCACAGTCCTACGACGTCACGTTCCCGAAATGTTAAACCACCTTTTAATATAGGGTTACCATTCTTAAACAGACGAACGCTGGGAAGAAATCTATAAAAAACTTTTCTGAACGAAACATCAGTCCTGTAAGTGCTAGAGCGTTCGACGCCAAAGTACCTCATATTTTAGCATAAGCTCTTAATTGGCATGATGCTGCAACTAACGATTGTTGGAGGATTTGAGTGGTTATACGAGAAATGGAACTATTAATTATTTTAAATCTTAAAACAGACTGTTGTCATTATGTTATGATCGGAATGAAATAAAACAGGGATAATGTACTTTATTTTTGTACCGGAAGAAAAACTCTCGGAAATGTATGAGAGTATTCTGAATTTTGAAATTGTTGATGAATTGCACTTGTACTGCCGGCTACGCTGTGGAGTTATAGTACTTTCGGTTATAATTAAAAGTGGACAGAAATTTAGAGTTCACTATATTATTTTTTTCTGCTGAAATACTGTCGGAAAACCCTTCAGTATTGAGGTTTTTGATGGTAAATTTTCTTGGAATATAATTTTTTTTTTATAAACCACTGCTTGACGCCGGTCGATCGCGACTCCGACGCCGCGTACGAGACGTAAACACTGTAAACTCTGTAGAAATGTGACAATTTAAAGAGTTTTTTATCTTTGGTAGAAAACAATCAAATATATTTAATTTTATCAGGGTAAGGTTTTTCTAACATTAATTACTCGTTTAAGGTAAAATATTTAAATTTTGAGTCCATTAGGACCTATTCGTGAATTATGTAATGGACCCTGGGGAGAGAGGTATTGATATCGTTGCTATATATCAGTAATTTAATTTATTTTGTGGGGTATTTTAACTTGGGACCAGTTCCCCAAGTTCGTTAAATCACTCAGGTGAATTATTGTTTCCTTTATTTTTATTGTAATAGTTTTAAAACATAGCAATACGCATAGTAATAAAGAGAAAACATGATTTAATTTGTATCAGTTAATAGAACGAACAATACGTAGGAACTCGCTCTACTCGTGTAAAAGAACATGGCGGCCGAATGTAACGGTTTCGTAATTTATGCCTCAACTCATCTTGTGAAAAGTTGAAGAACTTTCTCGAATGTCTGGTGACGTATAGATAAAAGTGATGTAAAAATGACTACATAAAATTTACTACAAATCAAAGTACACTTCAATCACTTTTGTGATTTAAAAGTTGATCTTTTTTTTATTAAAAAAAGTGTTTCCTTCATAACACATCGTCCATGATTATTGGAATTATTTGATTTAGACGACGGGTGAGGTATGTTGTTCAAGTTGAAATCATAGTAAGTCCAATACTCTATAAATGCCGATTTGAGATATTTTAGTGATTTTGTTGTGCATTCGCTAGTACTACCTTGAGACAGTGTTTCAAAATTTGACACTACATTTTTCACAAAGCAACACAATTTTTTTCTTCTGGGTGGGGGGCGAATGGAAAAGCTACTGTTACGAAAGTATTTAGTATGGTGAGAGATATCATTACGGGTGCGTTATGGAAAAGAAAGAGTTTAAAAACGTACCCTCTAACCCTATTTCCTGTAAATGCCATCGGTATTAATTGATACACTTCTGAGATGCCAGACTCACAAATTCAGTGTAAATAGCATTACATTATAATATATTTATTAATTAAAATTATATGGCTTATTTAATATTATGAGTTATACCAATTCGCGTACAGTGGCTTTCAAAATGATGAAGATATTGCAATTCAATCAATCATCCAGTCGTATTTGAATGACCGCGCTCTCCCTGTTCGTAAATTCTAATAAAAAACGGATGGATTTGAGTGCATTGACGTCTCTTAGTTGTTTTTTTATAAGTAAAAAATATTTGAACATACTAAATTGATATCCAGCAAGGTCACTCTTCTCCCATTGTTCATTCGATACGTACATTCGAGTGATAGATTTCAATGCGTTTAAATCAAAAGAAATGCGAAGTCGAAGAGAAAAGCTCGAAATCCTCTTAATGGTTCTGTAATAACTGAACTGTGGCAGACGTCTCTGACTGTTGAGGGACTACAACATTTTAAGGTGAACGAAAATCAGTCAGCCGCCAAGAATGCCAAGGCAACTTGGTCACCTCAAGCCGGAACAAGGACTATGCGTTTCAAGGTGCATTAAATAAGACCTCTTTGTTTGTTCGGTTACGTTTTCAAGACAACTCGTAAAAGTTTGAAATAAACAACGAATAAAGAAACAAGATATAACACTGCTAGCTTTACCCTGAACAAAATATTTTTCTTGTTTTATTCGGGAGGTAGGATTTAAGGATAGACAAATAAAGATCGAGAAATATTCTATAGATACGATCTATACATCAAATCATAAAATTATATGGTCTGCTATAAGACAATCGGTATCCGTTTCCATCAACTTGTATCCACACTATTAACCGCACAAGTTCAAGTTTTCGAAGATTATATTAGTCAAACATAAATGTTCCTAGAAGTAATTGAGAAGTCGAAATATATGGCATCTGCACCGAAGATAACTTAAGTCATACCAATATTAATATATTGCAGATAAATCCCACGGAATTTATAAAATGTTTTATGAACACATGGATGGAGCTAGACATAAGACATCTCTTCCTCGTGGGGACCTTGCGGTTAAAATCTCTGGTGTAGCGTGTTATTTATCCTTATTTGAGGTTTTACTCGTGTGTTTATAGCTTTGCTCGCATGAATTATGTTTTTTTAACAATTATTATTTCTCAATCACAATTGATGTATGTTAACAATAATGCATGGTGTAGAATACCGAGCAATTTGCTCTTACTATCTAGCTTCTATCTCGAGAACAAAGCGTTCTTTAAACGTGAAAAGACCATTCATAAAATATACTAAATTCTTCATTTTTGTTAGAGGGTGTGTACATTCATTTGCAGTCCCGTCGTAGCCCGGTTTTTTTTCTTTTTTTTCGGTTTTCCTTCAGATAGAGACGAATTTTATGTACAGACACTCTGGACTCTTGAAAAGGGACGGCAGCCTATTATAATAATTAATCTCAAATTTAAATAGTTTCGATTTATATATTGTATTCCTAATAATGTATACTTCGATAACATTACGCACTAGTGAATTAACTTCTTTTTTTTTGTAATTTGATTATGTAATGATTAGTTTAATTGTAGTAGTATTCGTGGTTTCAACCGATATCTGGTGGAAATGCTTAACCATGTTAAGGGAAAAAATGAAATTATCATACAGAATTTTATTTAATACGTTTCATTATAAAACAGACATGTTTCTGGGAGCTTTATCCACCATCATTTTAATTAAGTCTGAATTATTTATGTTGATCTCATGTTACAAGGGTACGTTTATTACATTGTATTTTACAGTATTTTTATCTCTCTATATTTAGGTTTATTCATCATTTTTAAATTGTATATTGTATTTTTTAGACTTCTTGTGTATTAATTTTGTTTATTGTTGTAGAATACTGATGATGTGGAAAGCTCCCCGAAACACATGTATTTTGTAATGAAACATATATCTTTTTTTGTCTTTTCTTGAATACGAATTTGTTGGTATTAAAACACGTGGCCAACTTTTATTTTTGTCTAAGTAGTGTGCTGAAACTTTCAATCTGCGTTAGGGCTCGTGATCGGAATTAATGGGATGGTCCCTTGCTTGCTTCCGGAGAATAAATTAGTTTATTGTCCTCCATGTGGTCATACGCAGTTTGTAACTGCTCTTTTGACTATATATATATATATATATATATATTTGAATTNGTTGATCTCGTATTTACTGTATTCTTCTTGGCTTCGTTTATATAATAGAGCCATACTTTGCAAATTTATAAATACATATAATTTGAAAGCAATTGTGCGAATCAAATTATAAATTCAAATTGCAGAACCATGAAGCAATGCCTATACATTACTTTTCGAGATAAATATCCTCTCCATATCTCGAAATCAGTTTCAATGCAATTTTGAGCCTCAGGGCTAATCGTTGCGGCTTGTGAAAAACATGTGCACTGATAATTCGAAAAGAAAAAACTGACCACTTATTACCTCGAGGCGCACCTTGACCCCTCAGAAAGGGTTCAGAGTGACCTTGGGGTCCAGTTCGATCGCAGTCTTTCGATGTACAATCCTACCAAGGTACAGAAGTGTCGAGGCTTGGTTGCCGAAGAAGGCAAACCGGCGTCTACTCTTTCAAAGTAGTAGCGCAAACTAACACTAATTAATTGTTCGAGGTGGCGTTGGTAGGAGTGAATCTTGACACAGGAGACAGGTTCCACCAAAACAATGTTTATCCAAAATAGGTATAGGAACCCTTGTTAAAAACCTCACAAGAACTTGATCGAAAAGGGACTCTCTCATTCTGGTGCAATGCATTGAATGAAGACACTTCTAGACAAGTAGCTGTACAAAAGTTATTGAAAGTACAGCATAACTGTGTATTTCCGCAGATAAGACGACCCCCAAACTATCAATGGCCTATGAAGCCAAATATTGTGGGATTTCGAATGCTACGGAAGGTACTCAGGACGATTTGGTATGGGATATAGTTGGAGATAAAATGGACTCACTAGCTACAGAATGGGAGCGTTGAGACGAGCTTCGTAACGACGAAAGTGAGGGTGTAGTTGAGGAGCTACTTCCCTTAGACAGAGAATGTGAAGATTTTGCACGGTTTACAATACATTTGCTTTATTTTATAATTGTCTTAATTTATATAAATTTCAATCTATTTTATTATCTTTCGTATAAGACGACCCCGGATTTGGGAGCCCTTTTTATGATTCAACTATCGTCTTATCTGCAGTAATTTAAAATCAGTATAAAAAGTGAAGGAATAGAAATAATCTGGATGACACGAGTGATAGTAGAGAACGGAAAATGAAGAAAGTCACAAGAATTTTGAAAAGGATAAGAGTAGTGATCGTGAATCTTCTGTTATTAATCAATCAACTTTATGGTCAAACAAGCAGTTACAAACTGCTTATGACGACGTGGAGAATAATAAACCAGTTTACTCTCCGGAAACAAGCAAGGGATCGTCGCATCAATTCCGATCAAGGACCCTAAGACAGAGGGGGATTGAACATTTCAGCACTTGACTCCTAAGATAAGAATAAAAGTAGTTCGGTACGTGTTATAATATTAACAGGATACCAACAAATTTGTATTTAATAAAACGCAAAAAAGTTATTTCACAAGTATGTGATTTTATGAAACTATAGATCATTCGGAAAGTATTGTTCATAATTCGTAACTATTCAGTAACACTAGATTCGCGAATAATTATGGCAATAGATGCCTCCCCTAGACAATATTCTAGAGAATCTTTATAAGAAATCCGCCTTCACCGGAAGGAAAACCGGAGAAAAACTCGGGCCAGAATGTTGAATATAGTTCGTTAGGTGGTAAAAAATTAATTAATGTGATTAAATGAAAAATAATTATTCATGAATAACTAAAAGATTATTAATACCAGTGGATCTGTGAGCAGTCATACTAACAGAAGAGAAAGCCCAAGTTTACATTGTCATCTTCGTTCGCTCGGACATCATCTTGTTGAAGAACGCACCGACGCGTGACGCGCAAGAAAGTATGCTAGAGATCTTCTAGGAAGCGAACGATGTGTGAAAAATGGCGGTTCATTGGCTTTCTGTCCCGAAGCTGTTGGCTGTCGCATCGGGGAGATGAGGTGAGTCGGGGTGGGGACTAGTGAAGGAACGGTGCGTTTGTCGTGGCGAGGACGCGGAGCGGAGCGGAGCGGAGCGGAGCGGAACCGCGGACACCTCCTCTGCACCGACTCACAGCTCGAGTGCTGACCTTGTTTTTCTTATGGGTCCCATTATTCCCTTCTGATCTCCATTACGGCATTTTGGAGTCTACTCATGCATCACTGTATCGCTGTTTGTTCGTTTTTCTGGCTACAGCCTCCTTGTCTGTGCAGCATTGGCAAGACAAGAAACTATGTTTCAACCTCTGTTTGTATTCAGCTCTGGACGCAGTACATCTCGAGTGCATTGGACGTTGCCCGTCCAGTGACCAATTACACGACGCTCTTGGGTATTACGTCGGCAAACACAAATGTAGGGGTCGAGGCGATGGAAAATAAAAATACTGCAAACACAAGAAATATAAGAAAAAACAACAACAATATTTTGCATACATTAATTCTGTAGCCCCATCCTGGACCGGGGTTTTCTCCGTTTTTCCTTCCGGTAGAGGTGGATTTCCTGTACAGGTTCTCTAGACTTTGTCTATGGGCGTGTTTATTGTAACAATACATCGTGAATTTAGTGTTATTTCAATTCTTATGATTTTTAAACACTATACTCAGAATAATCGATAGTTCGATAATAATTCGTACATGTAAAATATTTTTTTGGTTAAATTACATACTTGTTGATATTCTATTAGTATTATAACTAGTAGCTAACTTTTTACCTTATCTACAAATGTTTGCTGAAATTTTTCAATCCGCCTCTGTAAGGCTCCTGGCGTTAGCTGCGGTTGTGAATGAGCTCTCTCTGTTTTTCAGTTTAATCATTCTAATTATTTTATTTTTTCGAGTTTTTTGTGATTCAGTAGTTGTATTTAGTGTCNCCACGTGGTCATACGCAGTTTGTACTATTTTTTACAATAAATTTATTATTATTATTATTATTATTATTATTATTATTACATAATTATATTTGTCAAGAATCAAAAGAAATATTGAAGGACCGCTCGGACTTCACTGCGAAAAGACTACATTCGTTTATTTTAACCCATTATCATCCTATATTGTAATTTTTGTTATTTGTTTCGTATTAATATATTAGTGAAAATACTGAGAAAAAAGTAGATAAAAATAAGAAATCATGATTGTGCTTTTTTAAACTCGAATATTTTGTATTACCAATTTTACCTGCCTTTCGTTTGGCAATGTGTACAATGCCTAGGTAAAGCATTGATTGCCTCATGATTTCAGGAATAGTTCACAAAGTCTGAATTTCTCACATTGCCGGTAACATATAGGGGTGATTCTACGGAAATGGGGAAATTTGGGGTACACAAAGGAGTAAAGAAGTACTTCACGTTTTCAATATTTTCAACGTGTGTTCATAAAACTACTGAGGTTATTGAGCAACGAAGCAGGTTACATTGGTTTCGGTTGGAAACCACACGGTTGCCACCACAACAGCTTCTCTAAGATCATCTTTCTCTTGACAGGTGTGAATTTAAAAAAAAAAAGACAAATCTNGTGAGACATTAAATAACAAAGGAGTGAGGGAACAGTCGTAAATAAATTATTGTGTGTGACATGCACATTGAATATGATGATGTTAAATGGCCTAATTATTTTGTAGCAAAAAAATTAAAATATTGAAACAATCTAAGTCCAACAGGGAAGGGCGTATTGGACGTTTATTTCCCCATATCTGTAGAATATGGATATGGAATAGAATACATCGACGGGTACAACATGATTCTATTTCTACTTCAGATTCAACTCGGGTGTCCAGCACCAGGATCGCTCCTGTCTCCTCCGCTGCCGCAAACATCGCCACCGTCTTCCCGAGCAGCTCCATCCTTCACCGCTTTTACAGTCGCCGGCAGCGTCTCCTCGGCCGCCGCGAGTGTCCTCCACTTGCAGCCGCAGGCCACGAGACGTCGTTAGCGGCAACTTTGCTCGCGAGGCTCAAGTGCACTGACGCTGAGGAGGGTTTCTCTGACTCACTGCTCCCATAGTGCACCGGGAGGATTTCTGGGATGTCCGTAGCTATCCCTTATTCTTAAAATATTCTTAAATTTTTTCCACATCCTGGTCCGAGTTTTCCTTCGGTTTTCCTTCGGGTGGAGGCGGATTTTATTTATAGGCTCTCTAGGCTCTTACTTTGTGGGGGTGGGCGGTCTCATTACTGCTATTGTATTAATTAATCTCGAATAATTAATCATTCACTTAATAGTTAAGATTTTAAAACAAAATTTAAATAACATAAAGATTTGATATTAATACGACATTACCAAATAACTTTTTTGTATTCTATTAAATTGTTGGTAATCTGTTTACATTATAACACATAACTAACTATATTTATTCTTATCTGAATATCCTGAATGAAATTATAAAAAACGCTCCAACGGAAAAAAATAATTTTTAATTCCTGTTGGTTACTAAACTGTACCTTTATGTTATCCACGAAATGTTGTATATAAATATTTAAATTTCTACAACATACGTATACTTTTCTTTTCTTTTCTTCTTTTTTTCATTGATTTGTGACCCAGTTTTTCGGCCTTCCGACCACTATCTGGGTTTTGCGCCTTTTCCTACTTATCTTCTCTTCTCTAGGCTGCTGCACTGCCGTTTCCATATGGTGTTCTGGAACATTCTACTATCTAGTGCGATGTTAGTTTTTTTCTTTTTTTGCTTTTCGCATTAACGTTATCTTTGTGATGTAGTCTTCAAAGTTATATGTGTCCTTTGTTTGAATGTATTTTGTCCAGTCTTTTGTGTCGCGTACTGTTTCATATTATATAATTTAATTCGTGACAAGAATACTGCATTATTTATGCAAACACTTGAGGAAGGTCAATCTCCTGGCTGAAACGTTGTAAGTGAGATACAGCCATTTGACTTTAAAATGTTTTAAGTTTATAATGTAATAATATAATAGTGATAGACGTAAATTACATAACTTAAAGTATTCTCTCCGTATTCGAATTTATTCATTGTTTTATTTTATGATGTGGTGAGCTTCAGGTCAACAGATCTGGTCTTCCACTCACCACATAATTTGGGGAACGAGAGTTGTTGGACTGTCGCGGAATGTCAGATACCGAACCAACATTGATCTGCAGTTGATGAGGGAAAATCCAGCTGAAAACCT
>NNCF01127361.1:262543-273106 GCA_002313205.1 Laupala kohalensis
AATGACGAGTGCCAGTATGGCTCAGTTTTTGTGTGAGTTTACTCACTGGACACATCGTGAATTTTTCCGAGTTCGGAGGAACAGCGTCTAGATAGGACCCACATTGCTGTATCCAAGTATTACAACTGCGGTTGTTAATCGCAGAGGGTGAACTTTTCATACATCACAGCCATTTAAACTGAGACATGGAAATGAAGAAGCTACAAATTTTATCTTGCAGCACCAGGGAATCGAACGAACGATCACGCTGACACAGTACCACGGAGAGTACCATTTAGTATTATAGTAAAATATTTTCATGTTGTAATGTAACAAGGGGTAATTCCAAACACAATTTTCTATTTCCTCTCACCTGACTCGCCTCATTATCTGATAATAACAAATGTTAATTCTGATCAGATGGATTTATAACAAAAAGTTGTCTCCGGAAACGTTTGATGAAAAATTTGACGTAAAATGTACTATGACTCGCAGACAATAAAAAACAGTTTCGCGAGACGAATATGAGCGCGGACCAATTGTTGGACAGCTTTACTTCGGAAGGTTGTTTTCATAATTTACATTGAGATAATATTGCATCGTTTTTCTACTCTAATTGACGGGTTTTTATTAAATTTCCTGTCTAACTAATTTATAACATAACTGATTTTTTTAATTCATCAATTTTAATTTTTTTACGTATAATTTCAACAAAAGAAAACGTAACTTGACGTTTAAGAGGAATAGTTAAGGGAGCATGAGAAAGGAGGTTGAATATTATTTGAGTAACTTTTCGGTTAAAAACTTCCAGTAGTTTGCGTGTTAAAAAATAGGAACTATACGATCTACACCTGTATTATAATTTCAAAATGCCAATATACATAAGTTTAAATTTGTAGTACACATTCTACTTCTTCCTTTTCTACTATTTTGAAAATCGAAACAACGCTGTAATTGATTTATTACTTTATTTTTCATGAAATTTTCAACAAAGTACGTATTTAAACCTAGTGTTATTAAAATAGATATTAATATGTGAATTAATCGTTGTTAGACGCAATTCTAAGTTAGTTACTGAAACTACAACAGCATTATGCAACTAAGAGGGTCTATGACAGTTGATGACCCGTTGCCTTGAAACATCAGGAAATTCTCCAACGAACAGATACGACACACTAGTTTTAATTTTTTTCCGATTAAACTTTATTGGTTGCTACGTTGTTATCGAGAAATTTCTACTAATAGTTTCATAAGCCACATTTGCGTGTTTCAACAGCCCACTCAACGCCTGTGTCAAGGCAACCACAAAACTAAACGGAAAATTCCCAATAATCGCATGAGGCAACATGGTAACCAAATTAATTGTTTCTTGCGTCAAAAAATCTTTAAGATCATTTCGTTGATGTAGTTTCTTCACGCTCAAACCATGCATTTTTTTTATCTCCCTTATGTGATCATTGAATCAAACATTGTTTTTTTTTAAATTCCATCTACTTGAATAGCACCGTGGGTGTCTATTTATAATAATATGACCTCGTCATCAAAACATTTTAAATGCCTGTTATAATAATAAGTTTCACGTTTGTATCCCGACTGCGCATGGGGTGATGGATAAGTACACTCGCGATCATTTCCTTCTGAAGAGCACAAAACGATTTATACGCGCATTCAAAGGAGAAATAAGCTTATCGTATATGATAACATGGAATTTCGATAATTAATTTCATAAAAATGTTTTAAACTGCTGAGTCTAATCGTTTTCGTGATTCATTTTTAACACAATTTAATTAATATATAATTTTCACCCACTAGGTGTCACTAGAAATGTCAAAGAAAAATAACTTATGACATTTCCAAACATTATAATATGCTGCAAGATAAATAAATATTCTTAATGGATTTTTGCCGAGTTTTTTTCTTTAAAGAATCCGACTTGGCCCGCCTTTACGCAGGAGATTTACTTGTTATGATACAGTAAATACTTCAAGTTGACAACACTAGCTCATGTTTGTGTAAAAACTGTGAAGATATCTTAATTATTTGATGAGATATGTAATTTCACCCCAATCTATTCCATGAAAATCCGAATTTCAAAACATCCGCTTTCAGTGAACCTGTACAATACAAATAGAAGATTCCGTCAATTTACCAAGGTCCTACCCCTAGCATTTTTTTCTACACTTCTTGATGAGTGATTGAATCATTACCTCTCACAGGAAACCCTGCTAATAAATAACAATACTTTATATTATTCACTGCATTATTTCTTTAAAGAATGGATGGATAGTTTGAAGTTTGAATCTGGGTATCAGTAGTATTTTCTCCACTAAAAATGAGGTATTTGCGATAGAGTTCTAAAGGAAGTCACGTTGCTAAGAAATTACGGTTGTGAAAGAAGAATATTTGAACCGGGAATCGAACCTCAGGTTCCTGCTTTGATCGCAGGGGTGTTAACCATTACGCCACCCGTTCGCCTTCCACAACTGTACACCACTTCCACCCTGATGGCGTGAGACGCATCAGTCGGTTGTGTGCTTATCTCCTGATGAACAGTTGTGGAAGGCGAACGGGTGATGTAGTGGTTAACACCCCTGCGATCAAAGTAGGAGTCCCGGGTTCGATTCCCGACTCGTCGCCATTTTCACCTGACCGAAAGTGATCGCATATCTTCTCCGCGTGTAGGGTACACGGAAGAAAAAAATGCGTAGAATATTTGAAGTTTTTACTCTCACATATGTTGTGACGATGAAACAAAACTGAATCAAAGTAGAGGACTTCAACACTTTGTAAATATGTTAATCAAAATAAAATTCTGAGTTGCAACTAACACATTTCGTAGACCGATAAAGATTTATAATTCACGGAACCAGGGAGCATCTATGACAACAGTAGGACTCCCAGACTCGGAGTCAGTAGACGCCGTTGAGAGGACTTCAAGGGACAATTTCTGTCCAATTTTTCTGTTCGCGCAGTTTGCCTGTACTTGAAAGATAAACTCAGATATTTCGACACTCGACTACTCGTTTCCACAGCAACGCTCGATTGAAGTAATTTAGCAAGTGAAGCACTTGGTTCATTATTTGGTAAAATTTGATCTAGAGTGACCAATAAGAATTAATACAAATATTTTTTAATTAAAATGGTTTATTAAATCAATAATAGCAATAAAAACTAATAATAGCGACTAAATTAAATAGTTTTTGCACTAAATTTTTCAATCTTTGTATTAAAATTAGTATCAAAGAAAGGATATGTTTGTGGTCATACATTCAGAAATTTTTATATTTGTGGTTATATTTATTTTTATTAATGTCAAAATTCGGTGAAATGTAGAGAAAATTTCGTGAAATTTTTTATGTAAAACAAATTTCATTTTGAAACACCTGGCGGTGTAAGTACTAGCGATACTAGTGCACGTCCTTGTGCCAAAGTATTATTGATGCGAATCTCACATCGGGTACTTGAGTCCCTACACGTGCATTTCTTCCTTCAGGATATTTGTTAACCACCAGCACGATGCATTTCCGTTTCACGAAATTTCATGATATATATTCCATGTACCCTAAACGTGGGGTACACTAGCATTACATTGCGAATCATTTGGTAAACGCAGACAAATGGAAAGTGAAACTGTCTCAACATCGAACAGGGAATATGAATGGATCGCAAAACACATACGTAACCGGTGATAAGATGCAAAATGAATTTTTCTGACACTCCAAAAATAATGAAAATAAAGTATAATATTAGTGACACCGTTATTTTGATATCCTAAAGAATTAACTACAGGAAAAACTGCATTCTCATCGTATGAATGGTGTGTTTGGATAAAACTATTTTCTAAGTTTCGTCACGACGCTTGATAGTTTGTGGATGACGTGTTCTGCTCTTCTTTGATGCAAGAAAGAATTTATTCATCAAAATGAAAGTTTAGTAATATGTGAGTTGTGGTTTGGAAAAATTTCTATTTCTGGTCACTACTACATGTCATCATGCAGTTCCGGCTCGGCTCTGACTTTAGCCACATTTTTTAAACGTGAACTTATATCATTTGAATATTCATACTTATATTTAATCGCGCGGAAAATTAAATCTAACGAGAATTCTGTATGATAATGTGAACATTCACTTTTATGTAGCAAGCATCTGTTACTTGTATACAAGAGTCACTCTGTTTCATGTTTAGCATTACCAATTTAAACAGGAATATGTCAACACATTAACAATGTAAACAAGATATGAATGGTATGTGATACCATATTACGTAACTCATATGCTATTCTCTTCGAATATTGTTTATTACTTACCAGACGCGTCAGAGTTGTCATTTGTTAGGACTCAAGACTAACCTCCATTTCGAGTTAATGAGACAAGTAGCTCCTTTTCTTGACGTAATTTTTAAACGCTGTTATCACTGGAGGAAAAGTTAAAAGATAAAACAATAGGGGTTCGTCAACACATCTTTTTATGTTTTAACTCACAACTTCCGAGTACCTACTCGAAGAGGAGTGTTTACATCGTCAACGGCCAGCTCGAACTCGGGACCTCCTGCTCTGGTCGCAGGTGTGCTCTCCACTGCACCGCCGGTGAACCTACGACACATCCCCATTCAACTAAGCCGCTTATGCAGAAGATGACAATGTAAATATATCAATACATATTCTCTTATTGCGAAAATTCCTACTTATCGTGAGTCGTCAAAGGACATTAATTTAAAATACATCGAGAAATCGTCTCATCATACGTACAGTTGACTAGTTCCAACTGATTATGGTACAAATCCTGATAGCCCCTGGTTTCCATTAAGGGTACTGCGACAAGAACTACTGTGTACGTCCGTGACGTCAATGCAAACATTAATAGGAGGGGTATTGAAACATTTGCTATTATTCATATAAAAATACGCTATTGCATCGTTCTCATTCAACATACGTAATTCCTTAAGGAAACAGTCGTATCAAACGATGATAAATACATCACTGACATCCGTATTGTGTAACACGAGCCGCATTCTCGTAATTACTCAGAATCAGATGTGAGAACACAAAGTATTTCTAAAACCTGAAATAATAACTTCATTTTCAATTCTTCTCACTGTAAAATTAATGAGAAAATGAGACTAGTTTAAGTCATTCTAATTAGAAAATACGTAAGACGATAGGATTATCGATATGATACTTCGATTTTCTTCGAAATTCGATTTAGAGTTTTCATTGAACTTTATTTCAGCTAGCACGCATACTTCGGGGGCGAAAGCTTCGAAATTTAGCGCACGTGCTCTAAGGATCGGTCTATGTGGACCTCTGAACGATGTTTCGAAATCCAATGCAGATTTTTCTTATTTGCTTTATTGGTGCCAAAACGTTCCGTGTTTCGATATTCGGCGCACGCGTTATCTAAGGCAAGTCAAAGAGCGCCACCGAGAGATATGTTCGACATTTGTCTTAAAATTATAATACATAAAAGGCGATTCAGATGGAATAGTTGAATAAAAGTATATAATTTTAAGCGAGCAAAACATTGGGGACTGAGATAATTGTATATGGAAGTTCGTGTTCCAACCTATTTTGTGGGGAAGGAACGTCGATTCCTCATAAAAGTTCTGTGGAATTTGTTACGGAAGAGAACGAATACAAACGACCGGAGTAGGAGAAGGGACGTAGCGTGGCACAGTATTCAATAGAGCAGCGCTGTCCAACTTATCATAACCCGCGGACCATTTTCTATAGACTTTCTATAGATTCCGCCGGTACAAGACGGAGTTTGTCAAAATATTGCTCGTGGATTGAAACTAATGAGTCATTTTTATTTATTTGTAACGCGATATTTGGATTGTCATCAACAAAGTGATATTCTTTCAGACTGAATGAAATTATATACTTCTTTATTTTTATAACGTATTTTTAATATTTAGTATTATAAAATGTTTTCCTATTGTGATGAATGATGAAATAATTTCTAACACAATTTTCTATTTTCTCTCACCGGAATTGTCACATCAAATATTAATTTTGACAGCATAGATTTATGAAACAAAGTTGTGCCCCAAACGTTGTTGAAAAATTTGGTATAAAATGTATTGTCGAGACTGAGCTGAGAGCTCGTCTGACAATGGGGGGAGCATATCTAAGGTTGGCGATTAGGAGGAAGATACGAGCAAGACTTTCAGTGGACTCGTATTTATTATATGAACACTTACAGCACACGAGAAGCCGAGAGACTGGGCGTCTTCCATGGATCCGCTGTCGGCACTGCTGGAGGTCATGACGGGAGGCGAAAAAGCTGGGAAGAAAATGCTCTGTCGTGATCAGTCTCCAGTTCTAAGAACCTTATGCTCCCGACAGTTGATGTGGGAATTGGAGAAGGTCCCAATGATCGATCCCTGTCCAGAGAATCTAACGCTCATTCGCCGGTCAGGAAGGAATAAGCCCAAGACTTGTCGTTGCTTCTCGTTTACATATATATTGTTAGCCGTGCCGACACTGCAGATTTACCGTTCACAACAGTGACGCGAAGCGACGGCGACGGCGGCTACGTCACAGCAGCTGACGAGATTCTCCTCGCGGACAGTAAAAAAGGGTTTCGCGGGTCGCATTTGGACAGCGCTGCTAAACGCTGCTAGATAGACAGACACCTAAAATAGAGGAAGAAGATTGGAATTAGAAGGGAAGGGGTTCAGAGATAGAACTCCACATCTCCTACATCCCTCTTTCGTCAAACTACAGCAATTCTGATCCTGTAACGCGTGTAAAGTATCGTACGCGAAGGAGACAATGAGGTTGAACCTCACGTGGAAAAGTAGCTTATGATAAGAAGTGAGGCGAAGAGGCGCGAAATTACGACCGGATGTGGGAGGAAGAATAGAGAAGCGTCAACTTGCGGCGTCTTCTACGCGTGTCTCGTCTATCGCTCGCGTTTCTCGTTCCTGTGGAAGGTGCGTCCCGTACCGCAGATAGAAATTACCGCTGAAATTTCAGGAAAAATACCCGACCGCGTGTCTGTGGGGATTTCTTTCCCGCAACGCATCCACACGGTTTCGAGCATTTCCTGTCGCGTGCAGAGTTTGGAAGTTGTGTGGCGGAAGGGATTCTGAAATATATTGGAGAAATGAATATTGGCAGTAAAGAAAGACTTATAAATCTTTGAAAATGTAAGTGCAAAAGGTAGGAAACAAATATATAATATTGATAGTACATGGAGTCCATTATTGATGAAAGAGAATATAATAATATAAAGAGTAGTATTAATTTTTTTAAATAATACTTTTTGAAATTTATTTTATAGTCACAGATATTTAAAACACTAAATTTAAAAAATATGAAAATATAGTGTATATTATTCCTTTTTGTTATTATTGATTTGAATGGAAGTTATATATATAGTCTCCTTGGTTACAATATAGTCTCCTTGGTTACAATATAGTCTCCTTGGTTACAATATAGTCTCCTTGGTTACAATACACGAGTAGGATTGAGAGAATCGGATCTTTTAAACCAGTTAAATTAGTTCGAAATCACCGTCTGACGGGTTCGTTCTTCCCAACCGACGACGTTTTTCGTACATATCGAACCCTACCCCAACTAAAGAAGTTTCCACTCCTGTGTAAAGTCTTCTTGGTGGAGCGAGAGATGTAGTTTATTAGAAAGTAAATAATTGATAACAAAAGTTTATGGTATGAAAGTGCACCAACCCTGGCGTGGAGAAGATAACGAAAACAATAACTTTGGGTAACTTCGGGAAAATTGGATACAAATCATGATACTTTAGTGTATCGAAACGTAATATAGCACATTCATTGAGCTTAGATTTGAGTTTAATGAGGTTAAGTTATTCTGGAAATGAAGGGGAAACTTACTGCGAATCAGATTTTCTTCTCATTGTTATTTTCAAATAATATGTTTTGACGAAATTGGGTGCAAATACTCTAAAATTAAACCAGAAGAAACGATGATAATAAAAAATGAAGAGTATACCTTTTTACACAAATCTCAAACATCAGCGAATAGCCCCTACGGTGGCTAAGGGGCTAGCGTACTCGCTCGCCACCGATGCACTTCGGGTTCAATTCCCGGCGGGGCGAGAAAAAAGTTGTGGCTTTTCACATTAATGTCTCAGTTAATACAGTTAAGAGAATAGATAATAAATAATATCTGTGACTTCCGAAAAGCGAACTCTCGTCCTTTTATCCAACTCTTGTTGCTCCTAGTATACATTGCCGTTCTTCGCACTTCGGTAGGGAAATCTGGAAGGTGTGCGTCGGGTATGTATGCCCTTCACTCTGAGCGACAATGTTTTCAGAACAGCATTTATTCCTCCTCCCCCGCACCTTCCTACTCGGCTCGGCCGATAGAGCGGGTGTTACATTACACGGCTTTAACTACTCCTATTAACACCTCCACGTGAACCAAGTTGTTGGTAAATCCAACTAACCAGTCCACCTACTAACAATAGTTCCTACAACCCGACTCCTTTCGTTTCATATAGTTAAGCTTCAATAGCACTAAGCTACATTTCCCATTTAAAAATACTACTATAGAAAACCTCGGTGACAGTAGAGGAAACGCCAGAGGTGTGGATGCGGTGGCCCAACGTGAGAGAGGATGAGACTAGTTCCTGCCTTCGAAAGTTCCGTTTACGCACCACACGGATGTGGTGCGTAAATTTTTATGAAAACAGGATAGACTAGAATTCTCTCGGTGCTCACTTCATAAAAATGCGTTTAAACTTGCTTCAACGAAGAGCACCGTTGTAGAATAATTTAGAAATGTGTAAAATACCTTGGAGCTAGTGAAATCGTACTCAAAACTTTTTGAGTTTGACTCCCTCGGATCATAGGAAAACGCAGATGTGGCCAGTTTCCCTGTAACTTTTGACAACATATTTTCAATTAGTAATTAAGATTTAAAAGAAATATAAAACGATATAAATATACCTCTCAGTTCATTAATATATCAGATCGGAGGAAACGCTCGTTACATCTGTGTACTTTTAGAGATAGGTCTGATGTTGACAGATTTTTCATCACAAACAATAAAAGATTTTGTCACTCTCTCATTCATTATTGAGGGATAATGCGTTTCGACCGCATTGTGGACATCTTCACTGCTGGGTAGCTGCCACTATTTACGACTAAACCCAGTACTGAAGATGGCCGCCATGCGACCGAAAGGGTCTTTTCCTCGATTAAGAATGGCAGTGACAAAAAAAAATTTCTTTCTGAAATCTATAATCACATTACTATAAGAGTCAGTGGCGTAACTACCGCCGGTCCGGCCAGTGAAATTACCTGGGACCCCCAGACAAAAGGACCCCCAAAACAGCTTTTTGAAGGTGAAAGAAGTTATATTCACGATTTTTAATTACCTCTCTTAAGAAATTGATTACAGGTGCCTTTTGGTGTTATTTTAAACAATGTTTCAAAAGAACGTTGTGTTATTTATAAATTTGGCATAACTCTTATTCAGACGAAACGCGAGTTTTATCAGACAGACAAGTATTTCCTCAAACATTCGTTTCACAAAGAGTACTTAAAATTTTCAACGGGCCCCCAGGCACTAGAATTAAACTAATCCTTCCTTATAATAATCTTAAGAATTTATATTAATTACTGTATGTTACAATTTATGTCACGTAAAATAAAAGCAACTTCGTAGATATTCATTTTTCAAAATTTTAATTGTTCAACTTTTTTCAATTTGTTTTCGTCCTACCCCATTGCAAAATGTTCCAATCAAATTGTACAATCAATAATATAAATTTGAATGAAAAGTGGTTTTACTTGTAATGAAGAGCGGTTGCACGTTAATTTATTTGTAAAATTGTTTAATTCTTAAGAAAAAGCTTGTCAAAAATTTTTAGCTGGGTGTCACCGATGTGACCATAAACCGGGGCCCCGGAGGGGATAGTTACGCCACTGATATCAGTCCTTCAGTAAAATATCGGTTCTTGACAGAGACACGGTTTGCAAAAGAAAACGAATATTTCAGAGTGTCTTAGTTTGTTGTGTATTTTTTAACAGCAAACAGTCGCTTTTGTGGCAACTATTAATATTTATTCGGTTTGTTTCGTAGAAGTTGGCAATTCGTGTTGGGCGGCCATATTGCATTATTCTCTGTAAAGTTACATGACTTGGAGGAAGGAAATGGGCATGGTCCAAGAATTCTCAACTATAGAAATACCGCCGAATTCGCACGAATTCGATAACTATAGCGATGAGTATTACAAGAGTATTGTAAAAGGTTAAGTTTATCCCTTACTCAAATTGGCACCTCTTTTTTCAGACAGTAAGATGGTCAGATTGAAGAAACGGGGGGTGGCGGGGTGAGATAGCGTTTAGTGAACGATAATGATCACACTCCATACCGAAATACGTAATCCACCCACAAAACAATTCGGAAAAGAAGTCTACAGATTAACAGGGAAAAGATTGAAAAAAAAAGAAAAAAAGATGACGGAAGCGTTAATGGAGGGTTTGTAGATCTGGTGGCAGAGGAAGGGAAAAGGGCGATTCAGTTATAAGTTCACACGAAATGTGGATATCAAGTGAAAAAAATCGAAAATAATTTCATCCGAATCTTTTTTTTT
>NNCF01127361.1:276439-301107 GCA_002313205.1 Laupala kohalensis
ATATATATATATATATATATATATATATATATATATATATATATATATATATATATATATATATATATATATATTTAAGAAATTAATTATCTGCATGAGGTTCATATGTACGTATATTCACATACATATGCGCTCAGAAGATCCGCCGAAGTTTCAGAATCTTCTCTATACTCCTTGAAATTTTGTTCGATTTGTCACTTCTCTACCGGTAAAGAGCTGTAGCATTGGCAAGTCAAGCTCGCTGTAACGACGAATATCGGGAAAAAAATCCGAAAATATGAGAAAAAGGAGGAAAAGAGTAATATTCATAATTATTTTTATTTTATTTCTTAATTATTTTTTATATATTTGGAAAACATTATCCTCAGGGAATAATGTTGATAAACCTGATTTAAAATGTAGAAAAAACGTAAGTAATAATCGATATGGCACTCTAATTTTGTAAGAGATATGGGTAATAAAAACGCATTAACATTGTGAATGCTCGTCTTTCTTGATGATACTCTTACATTCTCTTAAAATGACCTCGTTCTTGACGCGATGTTAATACACCAAGCTCTTTCAATTACACAAATGCACAGATGTACTCATACACCAACCCTTCAATTATGACCAACTAACTTGGCTACATTAACTTTTTACTGCTAATATGCAGGCTTTGGCAGTGAAATTGCGGACGTTTCATCGACCATGGCGTTTTCGCTAGATAATTTTTTTTATCTACTTGAAATACCTTGAAAATTCCATTTTCATATTCTTAGTTATTTTAACGATATGGAGCAAGATTAAATCTATACATACGATTTGATGATACTATAGTACATATGAACCATAAAGATATGAGAAAATAAAAAAAAAATCGTGTGAATTGTTTTTATAATTAATTGACATTAGAAGTTCACGATACGAGTAAATTTTAACACTAAAATGAGTTTTCACTGAGAACAATCTTCCTCCCAATTGGTTTATCCTTTATCCCGGTCCCTGGACTCAAAAGGTCATTACCCGTGTTTAATCCTCTCTCATTCGTTTCTCTTTCATATAATCTCTTTCTTACGTAACATTACCTGACGGGGCAACAACTATCCACCGTCTGCTTTCAATGCACGTAAATAAGATTTACTATTAAGTAAAATTGTTAGCCACGGCTATCTGTTAACACTATTGTATTGAAAAGGGACCAGCACTTAATCCAAGTTACTCAAATCACTGAGATTACTTAATTGTTTTCTTTATTTTTATTCTAATTGTTTTAAAACAACAATATTAATAATAATGATGAAAAAACATTATTTACTTCATATCTATCAGCATAAACAATATTCAGGAACTCGCTTGACTCGTTTGAAATGCACAAGAACACGTAGGAACATGGCGACCGAGCGAGACGGTTGCATGGTATATGTTTCACACCTCGGAAAAAGTGAAA
This sequence comes from Laupala kohalensis, assembly GCA_002313205.1. NCBI lineage: Eukaryota > Metazoa > Arthropoda > Insecta > Orthoptera > Trigonidiidae > Laupala > Laupala kohalensis. Next base: position 277,869 of record NNCF01127361.1, read on the forward strand.
TATCTTTCTCAGATGGCCCCTGACCTATCGATGAAAGTGATGAGAAAAATACTTCGGAAAATTTACTACAAATCAAAGTAAACTCCCATAACTTTCGTGATTTAAAAGTTGATGTTATTTTGCAAATAATTGTTTTCTCCATAAGACGCAATTTCACCATTAATTATAATCGCAATTATTTCATGTAAATGGCCGGTGAGATATGTTTTTCAAGTTGTAATCTCAATAAGTATATGTTTATTTATTTATGCCGATTTAAGATATTTTAGTGATTTAATTCTATCTCGCTAGCACTACCTGAAGCAGTATTTCAATTTCTTCTAAAAAACAAATAAATAAATATCGAATTACAAATATTTTTTATCCCTTCTGTAGATGAGGAATGTTTTTAATCATGCCCACCCTGTAATAGAGTCGCTACTTCCTACTCAGTATATATAAAATATATATTTCTTTCTCTAAACTAAGGAACGTATCCTTAAACAAATCCATTATTTGTTGAAGTACAACGCAGAGGTCCGCTATGATCACGTTCCGAATAACAAACATTACGTGTTCTTATGCACACAATGGAAAGTGAAACTGCAGCAATCATATTTATTTACTTGATATCGTCGCGCACATGACTGATTTCTGTTATGAAAGTGAGTGCAATATTTATGCTGCCGATATAAGAGGTAAAATGAGAATTACGGAAAATACAGAATGGACAAAATAAAAGTGGCGCGAAAAATTACTTACAAGACTGACACGGAATGGACCCTTGTTAATGAGCAGAAGCGCCAATCACAGAATATGCTAGTCGACGTCGAAGCAGTGCTGTGTTGGATTTATCAATCTCTGTTTTCTAATTGTAAACGGGAAATATAGCGTGGTATTGAAGCTTATCTACATGGAGCGATAGGAGGTAGGAGGGTAGAATGGTATTAGTATAGGTGGGCAAGTTAGATGGGTTTACCAACAACTTGGCCCACGTGGAGGGGTTAGTAGGAGTAATTAGTAATAGTTACAGTTATTGATTTTTAGGAGGAGGTGAATAGAGGAAGGAGGGTTAGCTTTTCAGTAGTTATAGCTATATGAACTGGGACATTCATGTGAAAAACTTCAATTCTTTTCTAGCTCCACCGGGATGACTTGGTGAAGAGTAAGAACGCTGCCACCTTAGCCATCAATGGGGCAATCTCTGCTTGAGGGATAGCCGCTACAGCGTTTTCAATGTTCTGTTGTAATTCTTCTGTTGTAGCGAGTGTTATTTGAGTACACATGACCCTTCAATTTGCACGCCACAAAACACATCGGCATCTATCACTCATGCAAACGAAATGACACGGAAAAGAACTCGGGATAGAGCGTGCGGGAGATGAGCATGTGCAGACATATGACATGCATCGACGTCACCAGCGCCATTTCCAGCATTTTCTGTGAAGGACACTTCCCCTGTTCATGAAGAAGGGTCAATTCCGTGTCAGGATTACAGGGTCAGTTTTCTTTTGCCCATTCCTCGTATTCGTAACACGGATCTTTAGGACAGTTTTGACTTCATAATCCACACATTTTGTACGGATGTATTTTTGATAAAAGATTTGTACTCCTAAACTCATTACATCTTTACCATTATTTCACCCGTTATTTCAGATTATCGGGGGTCGGTCCGTCTCCTACGTGCGTGCGACGTTTCCCAATCCCGGATGAACATTAATGAGAGTTTTTATACTTCGATCTTCTTGGACACCGGAACGCCTACGATCCCTTCCTCGATGTTGCGTGGGATGTTGATATCAGGTTTTGCATAATAGTCATCCTTCTGAGGATGCACCGTAGCGTTGGAGGTTACTCTCATATACCCATTACGTTAGTACACACATAAATCACTAAAATATCATAAATATATGAAGTGTACTTATTGTGATTTCAACTTGAAAAACACACCTCACCAGCCATTTAAATGAAATAATTGCAATTATAATTCATGGTATAATACATTGCGTCTTATGGAGAAAACACATATTTAACAAAATAAGACCAAATTTTAAATCACGAAAGTGATGGAAGTTTACCTTGATTTATAATAAATTTTCCACTGTATTTTTACATCAGTTTTGTCTCTATGTCACTGGAAAATTAAAAAAATTAAAAAAATTCCCCGCTAAGTGTGATGCATAAATTACGAAACCCTTGTTCTCAACCTCGAAGTATTTCAAATGAGTCAAGCGAGTTAGTGAATATTGTTAATAGTATACTATTAACTTATAGCATTTAAATAATGTTTTTGAATCATTATAATTCATAATGTTATGTTATAAAATAATTGGAATAAAAATAAATAAAACAATTATTCTTCTCAGTGACTTGAGTACCTTCGACTGCTAGTTCCATATTAAACAAATATTTTAATTTAGTGAACTGAATTATTATGCTAAATTTGCACATGCAAAAGGCGAATTTTGGAATTCAATTTTTACTTTCACATATACATAGTACAGAAAAAGTATTAAAAAGGCGAAAAAAATTATTTTTCCAGATTTTGACACAAATATCCATTTTGTTTGTCCGAAAAAGTTCTTTGTAGCGTTCGTTCCTCTGTCCGTCTGCACACGACGACTCTGGCTAAACGGATCGATTAATTTCATACATATTTCGTATTTAGCATAATATCTGCTACTCTGTTTGTCGTCGATGTATGTTCTCTGAACTTTTTGTAAATTTAATGTAAATTGTAGTTCATATTAATACCATTTTGGGAAACTTCTAAAAAATTGTTTCAATTTTTTTCTTTTCATTTTCTGTACACAAAGTGTAACTAGCACGTTTCCAATTTGCACGAGTGGTAATTCGCGAGGAAATTTGATACAGTCGTAGACAAATAATTTATCTGTTTCACAAACATTTTCCCTCTTTCAAGAGAATTGACTGATCAGTGTATGCACCAAGTAGAGAGAGGACACGGATTAGAAAAGTAAAATGAAAAAATTACTATTATTTAATTGATAGAATAATGAAAAACCCACTCCTGCGAGTCTACCTATCATTCAACCTTTATGCACTAAATAATTTTGTGGGTGCTTCATTCAAAGGGATGCGATTGAAATATTCATGAAATCGTATGAATATTATTTTTCTTTGTATCGTCAGTTTTGCGTACCATACAAACAGTTTTTAAAAATATGTAAAAAGTTTGTACATTGGTCTTTCAGCACTTATTTCACCTCTGATCCCAAATATATCGAAGAATTCTCTCATTATATCATGAATACATTTCTCTTTTGGAATTTCTACTTGTTGACAATTTCAGCTCGAGTTTTTTGTCAGCTTTACATGATAAAATATTGGTGAGAATCCCACTGGATGTATTGACTCCTGTCTGGGAAGAATTTCATGCGAATTGAAGTATATTGTGCAACTAGCAAATTTGTAGTACCTTCTCAAGGAAATTTATTCGTGTTATGGGGTAGATAGGGTTTCCAGGGCGTATTAAGACATTATCGACGAATTCACACGAGCCAACCTTTACAAAACATTCACGAAACCTGATTTAGATTATCTAGTTTTTGTTGTTTTTCATCACTATTATTGTTTTTGTTCGTTAGCTCAAACAATTTTGTCATATATATGCTAAAGAAACAACAACAACAACAACAATAATAATAATAATAATAATAATAATAATAATAATAATAATAATAATAATACTTATATCTGTATACATCTTCGACTGGAAGATTTTGATGAAATTCACTGAACGGAAATGTTTTTGGTGCGCATTGGATTTGATATATTGACCTGAACAATTTGGAGAAATCTGATTTCACAAGCTGCGACACATGAATTTAGGTAACTAAAATTCAAAGTTTAACAAAAGGAATAATACAATAGCCTATCGTTTGTGTTTACTCAATTCCCGGCAAGATAGTCCAATATTCATTTGCTTCAATAACTCATTAAAGGAGGTCGGAAGAGCAACATGGTATAAGATGCCCCAATTTCACCCAAATACGATTTCGTTACATTGGTTCATTGACAATGTAACAATACATTAGGATGGAGAAGAAGGTGCGTAATATACTATGGTATCGAATTATTAGACAGATAAAAGATTATCATAGTAGCATTGTGAAGAACATATTGCCATATGTCTTTCTTCATTATCCTGTCAATCACAAATGAGCACGCATTGTGTGTTTTTGTTGACCAGCCTCTAGGAAAAATTCTTTGATTTTTTATCATGTGTGGTTTGACCCACAATGAATGAATGAAAAAGTTATACAGCGATTATGAAATATTAAGCAACACATTAACTCCTTTCAATTTATCATTCTTTATTATGTTGCTAACATCCCACAATTACCAAGTGATCCGCAATTGTTTTGTCAATATAATATGACATTAATATCACTGGGGATTCAAGAGAATATTCAAAACCTAACCCCACCGGTGGCGCAGATGGTAGCGTTGNTTCGATTCCCGATGGGGCCAGAAAATTTGTAACTTTTCACATTAATGTCGCAGTTCATATTTCGTATTCACAATAATGTCGCAGTTTTCAGTCGCTGTGACTACTGAAAAGCAAACCTTCCTTCCTTTCTTCCTTCAACTCCTCCTACTCTAACTATTACTAACTACCTTTATGCACTACTTCTACTAACCCCTCCACGTGGGCCACTTGGCCAATGTCTTCCCTGTGACGTCCACTCCCCTTCCTCCAGAAGCAAGTGACCGATCTCTGGCGACTTCCAGTTCCGCTTCGCGAGTCTGCGCGCGAAACTTCCCCCGCAGGCGCGCGGTGGCAGGGGCAGCTGGTGGTGGGGTTGGGCGGGGGCGCTGTGGAGGGAACGCTGCGGTGGTCGCTGGCTCGCTTTATAGCACCGCGCGGCGCTCCACGCCGCTGCAGGTGGGTCGGGCTCCGCGAAGCGACAGGACCTTCGCAGTGAGTGGTGGCGTTGCGAGACATACACAGGCACGGAGTCGCTGACGACGAAGACGGCCAGTCCAACAGGTGAGCGTCAACCGGCTCGCGCGCGGCCGCCGATACTTCTGTGGGTGCATTGTTCTTGGTGATTAGACCACATCGTAATTGGTTCAGTGCTGTGTTTATCAATCCAGTGATTTCTTCTGTACTTGTGAGTGGACACTTGTGATTTTGAGTTGTTTTAAAGTTTTGGATATTACCAGTGAGTGTTCCAATTTCTGAAGTTCTGATTTAGATCATTATTCTATTTTTCTCAAACTTTGTTTCTTAGAGGAATTGAAATTTGAACTAAAGTGTATTTATATTATTTTACATTATTCGTGAAATTTTCTGATGAAATCACTGCGAAATTATTAACCCTTATCGTACTAATTTTATTTTATTTTAACTCATTTCTAAAAAACAAACAGGGTATTTTCATTTTAAGACATTCGAGATTTCTTGTGTGTTTAGGATATCTAACTATTTTTTAAAGACGTTTATTATTTTATATATTATTTTTACGTTGATAATCAGTAATGAGAAAAGCTTTATTTTATCAGTTATTTTCGTAACTAGCTAAGAACGGCGAAAACTGCATCTCCACGTCAAAAATGAAACGAATACTTCCTTTCTTCTTACTAAAATTAACTGTAATTACCTATCAGCGCACTACGTTATAGGATTTCGTCTCGCATTCCTGTGTATTGGAAATTGATTTTCCCTCGTTAGTGCAGGAGCGATTTCGAAATGCGTGTGTGCAGGTTAAGAAAGAATAGACAACAAGTAGAAGAACACAATGAAAGATTATATAATTGTTTACTTCAGCCCAAACGCACTTAGCTATTGTGTATGTATTTACTTTGAACCTTAACACTCCTTATCTTGTTTTTGCCATATTAATTTAATCTGTTTTCAACGAAATGAATTAATGTTGAATCAAATTTCAAAGATATTATTTTACACGCGATCGGAAAAGTGATAGTGAGATATTGGTGCCATAAATCAAAATTGTAAATATTATGTATCAACGTAATAGATAGATCAAATTCTAGAATATTTTGAAGAGGTGTCGTTTCTGAGTAGTTAATTTGTCAAATTCTTCTCATGAATGTTTGTAGGAAAATTCTAAAACTATACATCTTAAAAGAATCAAATATTGTTGCCATAACGATACGTTAATATATTATTACTAATTTACGTCTAATGGTGAAGTAAATTTATTCAACTTAATAATCTTTTTTTTTTGATCTCTCCTATTACTGCCAGTACCCTTATTTGAATATTCTTCTTGTATTTGAGGAAGAAACCGTTCTAAATGCAAAATAAATAGTTCATAAATGCGAGATGTTGGCCATATTTATCTATATGGATGTTGTTTATTGCATGTAGGGCCAAACAAAACAAAGACTTTTTAATCATATGCCAATGTTTTGACCTTTAATTTTGGCTTTAATTCATCAGAGTTAAATTCACTACTGAAAAATATATCAAAAAACATCCACTCATTCCATTTTCCGAAATCGCACACATGTTACAATCAACCTTGGACCACTACGTACTCCGAATATCATTATAAACACAGTGTAAACATGTGTTATTCAGAGTATGTAGTGATCCAAATTTGATTGTAACATGTGTGCGACTTTTGGTTTGTGGAATGGGTGGATGCTTTTTCTGTATTTTAATGAGTTAATTTAGCCCTGATGATGACCAAAATTAACGGTCAAAACGTGTTTTTTGAAAATTTTTGTTTTATTTGACCTAAATGCAAGAAACAACACCCCTTTAAGTAGTAAATGTCTAAGAAAGGGTCATTCTGTAAAAACAATTTAATGCGATAATGGAATTTAAGAGGCATATACCCAGATCTATCGTGAGCCCAAATAATCCAGTTCAGTCACTCATAGCCGCATGCGTTACTTAGAGAGTTTCAACCCGATCGTTGTAATTGCACGATCGCCGATCCGAGTATAACGGCATTCCCCGCGCCGTGCAAGCCTCTTGTCCAGTGCTCAGCGTCTAATTCCTCCGCTGAGGATTCTGCGAACTGCCCTGCGTCAAGCACCCGTCGTGTACACAATACAAAGCCAACAGCCTGCTGTTCTGGACTATGAGTAATGTTACTGGCATCGTTCCAAGAACTTCCATAAGGGCTGAGAAATTCCTTAAAATTTCCTCCCTTACTACCAACTAAGTTGGTCCCTTTCTAAATTTGTAAGGTCTTCGCTGTATTTTTGTAATGTTGACTGATATTAATATACACTTTAACATTGTTTGTCTTCTTTTTGTTTTCTTTAATCCCAGAAATTCTTAAGAAATAGTCGATATTTTTTGCAAGTTAAGAACGATATTTTTATAAAGTGAAGAGTTATCGCATCCTTTTCAATTTTATTGAAAGAAATTTAATATAAAAATTAACGTTTCGGTCATCCATAACCCCATGAAAAATTTTCTTCGTCGCGAAGTTGGTACCATGATACCAGAATTATAAACCGAACTTTCGAACGCAGTGATTTCAAACAAAGAAATGCGGGCAACTCCAGAAGTGAGAAAGAAATGCTCTTTTTTACGATGTGGGTCAGGCATGTTCAAAAGATCGTGAAGCAGAGGAGAAATCACATTGCAGCGAGGTTGAGCGACAGCCACAGACGAAATGGTTGGCAGCTCTTCGACAATAATGCTCCTATGGTCTGAAGAGGTCAAGTGATGCGTTAAGAACGCGTCATGGGACCGCAGTGGCGCCAAGGAGCTCTCTATAATATGTTTACTCTCTGAGTGTTTTCATTTTCGTTTTAAACAATATTTTGAGGAAAATGGTTTTTGAATATAATAGTTGCCATTGATTTGTACATAAACCAAAAGTTACAATTTATCGATACCAAGCATTCAGGAGCATTTTTGCCGTGAGCATTTAAGCTTCCATACCTTTCATCCCTTTTCGTAATTCATATTGTTAGTAGGTAAAATGAACAGTTCTCAGCCTGATAACATTAAAAATTGATATTCATAATATACGTGACATTCAATATTTAATTCATATACAATGAATATTAAATACAACTGAAACAAAACATATTTAGAAGCAGAGACCATATGTGTATTACATTCAATTATTCCTTCACTAATCACACGTTTCAGAGGAATTGGTCCTAAAACCATTAGAAGATTATCTCATCATGAGCATTATTTTATTAGAATCTTATAACTGCAGAAATCTGAAGTGATACTTGTCCTTCCGTTAACAAATCGTTTAAGCGAAATGATTTATTCGATTGAGAGTTTTGATTTGAGATATATTATGAGCTGTTTGGATAAGAAATAAGACTGTCATTTTGTATAATTGGGTTTCTAACACTCAGCACGTCGCTTTTTTATAAGTAAGTCGTGTGCTCCAGTTTCATTAGACCTTAAACCTGTTGATATTAGTAGAAGTCGAAAAAATTGCAAATACTGTGTATTGAAGAGCCAAAGTAAAAATTTCATACTAAATGTTATTCTGTTTTTTATCTTACATTTTATTAAGACTTATAAAAATGCAATTATGAAACAAATTTATGAAATGTAAAGTGGGACCTAAAATAATGGCTTGAATGCAAAAGCTTAAGTAAAAGAAAATATTGTTATTGTAATGAAATTATGTTGTAGTGTACATTATGACGAAACATGCTACACGAATATACCCACAGTTAACAACTTCTAAAGCGGAAAGAAATGTCCAAAGCGCTCGTGAATAGAAAAATAGAAATTATAAAAGAAACATGGAGGGGTAGAAATTGAAAAACACGGGGTTATTCCAATGAACGTAAAATTTCACATGATTGAATTAGATTGTAAGAAAATGAAATATGAAAACTAATAGTTTCAATGATATTTAAATGTTAAAATAATTGAAAAAGTATCCTAACATTGTATCAATTTTAATTGGGGAGATTAGATTATAACAAGTTGTTTACATGGATGACGCATTACTGTAGTAATCCGGAAAAGAAATCTTCGCGTTCAGAAAGAGGTAATGGTGTTTTTGCACTCGCTGTAAGTGTGGCGCGATGTCGACTCGGTCATTCGCGAGAGGGTGGTAGAAAAATTACGCGGCAATATATTCGTAGAGCGAAGTGGTTCCTTCTGTAACCGGTTCCCAAAGGGCATCGTCCTGATGGTTGTAAACCGCCAAGCAACGGCTGCCTCTACTTCCTTCCAAAGGTGACTAAGATTCCCTCTTGTCTACGCGCCTTATCCATCGGCGATTGTCCAGCTCTCTGGAGGGCAACGAGAGATACTGCGATATTTCGCGAGCAAATATCACTTAATTAAATGAGCAAAAATGAATGGTCTTTCCGAATTGAATTCCAATATTCGCATTATTNTCTTTCTGAATTGAATTCCAATATTCGCATTATTAATTGCTGATAAGACGCCAATAGTAATGGAGCACATGAAATAATTTATTTTCAGCCATAAATTAAAAAATAAATTGCAGTCCTCATTTGCTTTCCTAATTGATCAAAAGTAATAAAAGGAAAGTTCTATTCTATATCATATTCACTGGGATAATCATTTCATTATTAATCGTTATTGCATCGGGAGTCGAATTAACAAAAAGTAAATGGAGATATAGTACGCCAGAAAATGTTAGATGAGGTTCGGTCTTCAACTAAGGATTGTTGTAATGAAATACATTTTTAATGCACTGTTTCCATTGCTAAAAACTCATTCTCACATAATTTGAACAAGACACCGGTCGGGTTTAGATCTGGAAAAATATAAAATTAGGAAAGATTGGTGTAAAATTACGCAAATTGAACACAATTGATAATTCGGCAAGAATATATTTTTACTATCCCACGCAACTAAAATTGTAAGTAAAATAACTTTTTTAGCACCAGTGTATATCTGCGTTAGACGTCATAATATTGCATTTTCAATGGGTTTACGCGTGCGTACCAAATTTCAGTCAATTCCGACAGAGGAAACTGGTTCTAATGTTACTAACGATATTTCTACACTAACAAAGAAACACGTGAGGTTATTTAAAAGCTTGAATGGGTCAACGTACCAAACAATTTTTTTTACGAAACAAGATTTTTTTACTCATTTTGTGGAGGGACTGTAACCCACCCCCTACTCAATACTCAAATTTTGAGGAAATAAAATGAATTATATCGTTCCATGTAAACGAGAATGCTGGAAAGTCGCCTTGGTTTGGCGGTGGTGGCGGTGGCGGCGGTGGAGTGCGCGCGTGTGACGTCAGTGATCGCAGAGAGGTTGTTACTGCGCCGCCGCTGCCGCCTCCGCAGCCGTCTGTGGCAGGTTGTGCCCGTGAGGCGGGGAAGGGGGACGCACTGACCTGCCGAACGGTGCCCGCGTTGCCCCTCCCCGCCCGCGCCACCACCGCCGCTGACGCCTTCCCACTCTCCCCACGCGAAGAGCCAGTCAGCTGACAAAGAGGAGCCTTCGAATGCACTGGGTTTTCACAGACGCGTGCTCGTGTGTAGTGGGGGTGGGACCACCAAGCCTGGCCCGGGTTTTCCTCCGGGTAACGGCGAATTTTCCTTGGGCGTGAATGTCATTAATACTTTTGTTCCATCGATCTGGAATTTTTACTGCACAAATATACAATTTATTTTGGATAATAAACGGATAACTAGGTATTTATTAAATAATTTCTTTTAAAAATATTAAATCCGCCACTGCCAATGGGCCCTTGACCGGAATTGATGGGATGATCCCATGCTTGTTTCCGGAGAGTAACTTAGTTTATTGCCCCCTACGTGGTCATACGCAGTTTGCAACTGTTTTTTCTTTACCATAAACTTTACTTATCTTTTTTCTACATCTGGATGAGCTATCGAAACTCTTAAATTAATTATTCACCAGACGCGAATTATTAAACCATTATTCCCATTCAGTTTTGAAATTCATATATGAATTACACATGTACCACAATTTAATGACGGAACGTGAAATTAAATTAACATGAATACTAGTGTCTCATTTAAGGGTGGCGTCTGAATGACTGAAAATAAGGTTTGGAGAAGATACAGGGGATTTCAAAACTATTGCAGTATGATATGAATTGAAACGAACAGACTGAAGCTCTAGTCGCAGATTTGTATATACGGTTTAAAATGAAATTACATTTATAGTATTGAATATAAAAGAAGAAAAATAACGTCAAAGTAAAATAGAAACAACACTTTTTAATAGACCTCTAGAGATTTGCGTTGTATTCTCAACGAGTGATAAATTATAGAATGTAACATTATGGATGAAGAATCGAGAAAAATATTATCATCCATAATTATTTTAAGTCCATAACTGCAAATGGTTTTGGAAATAATAATTCTATAAATTTTAAATACAAGTAGCATTATTAAGATTGGTGTCAATCAAAATAGACACCATGAATAAGATCGGCACAAAAAATCTTAATGGAATATGTACTTCTAATATTTCAAAGTGATTGTTATATACTTTATGACGAGAGAATCTGAATAGTAATAAATATACAGAATAATGCTGAAAGTTTCTAACATTTAATCGTTGGGTGTAATCTGGGTACTAAGTCATGAATGCAATCATCAATGTACAAACTTTATTTTTTACTAACTCACATACTTTATAAAACCTAGAGCTATATTCTACTTGAAAGCACAAAGAGGACAAAGAAAAACATACAGATCTGGTATCTTTGAAATATTCGCGAGTGAGCATGAGTGACGTTGAAAGATCTTGTCAAGTCTGTGAAACCGTAATGGTCTGGGCTCTCCATGCATACGAATGTGAGGTTAGGGATGCGGTGTGCGTTTCGCTTCGAAACACTCGCCGCCGTCCACGAGATTTCCACGTGCTCACTCATGAAGGTGAAGGAAGGCAGGAGCACTTTGGGAAGTGAGGCAGTGGGGGAAGGTGGAAAACTGCATTCACTTACGAATATACGTTCATTTTTAATACAGTCATGTTTCGAATTGGAATTAGTCGAAGACTACACATTGTAAATATTTAAAACCTTATGTGAAGTTTACTGTGAAGTTTTTTACTATTTATTTAATTAGATTATATAATGGACGTTAATTGTAGTAGAATTTGTACTACACATTATAATCGTATTTTAATTTGCAAAGGAAAATTTTTATACACCACTGCATAAAAGAGGTTTGTAAGTGAAAGGAACTATATCGTAAATATTTAAAATTTTCGTTATATTATTTCATTATTTCCAATTCTCGCACTTTTAAGAAAAGAATGGAACCGTTAAAAATTCCTAAGCGAAATTTTGGACTCAACTGTAATTCGTTTTTATGTATGAGTGTTATGTACGTAAGAATATATTTGACCAAACTTAAGTTTATTAAATTATGTTTTCTTAACGTGTAGCGTAGCCTTTTGTGTCTTGCAGTCCGAATTGCTGTCAGTTTTCTTAAGATTTTGACCTGTTGATAGATAATTAGAGGAGAGTATAATTGATTAGCTATCCTATTCGTTCATTTTATGAAACGTCGTACTCCGTTTCCTCAACAACTTAAGGCTTGAATATCTGCTTTAATAATCTTCCATGCCTTTGCTAATTCTTCCGTAGTTATCATTGCAATTTCTGAGAAACACGCCCAATCATATTCCTATCCACCACTGTTGGTAGACAATCTGTCTGTGAACTGTAAACATTCCGATATAACCAGAGGCGTATGTAGGTAAAATTGCGTGTACTGAAATTGTGCCCTGCTCAAGTATTTGAAATTATTTTACTTGCACTTCTGTTAGTACGCTTTGAAGATTTATCGCGCTGGTACTAAATTATTGGTTTCAACTGTCATAAATTGTAAGTAAAGATAGAAGTTTCTAGCGGAATGTTCTGTTTCCAACAACAAGTCATGCGATGGTACCGAATTAAAGTTGTATTCAAAATTAATATTTGAAATGTATAATTTACTATGATTATTCATAATACAAGTAAAGTATCTAATTTGCTTGGTTTAGTTGGGTTCGTGAAATACCAAAAATAATACTGTTTTTCATTGTGATATTGTGAGAAGGAGTCCCCTTGACATGTACCGTACATGCCATATCCTATATAACGACTCGCAAGGCCAGATCAACACATTCCTTCATCCGAACCCCCGTCGTCCTTCATTTATTCTTCATCTCGATCAGACGCACGCGTGTTTCCGGACTCCCGCAGGCGCTTCCGCGCATTCTTCCGATCACGACCTTCTTGATCATACTACTGATTATCGCATGTATACGACCTCCGCATGTCGCGTTTTAAACTAGAGCCGATGTTTTGGAATGTCCGTGGCGCTGTGGTGAGAATTTGAACTAATATATGTACCTCAAAGAAAGAACTAGATAGATTTTTTTTTCACCAAACATATTTTATTATTTGAAAACTTATACATGGATGTCATCCCTATCCTTCGCATACTACGATTCATGTAAATGGGGAAAGCCACAGGCATTATCAATTGCTGGAGTGATACCGATGATCTAGTATTCAAGTGTTATACAACATTGCCACCATAACTATCGGAACTTTTTGCGATGCAGCAATCACACAGTAACGCCATTTACTATGTAACTTGCATTATACTTCCCTCCCTTGTCCTTCGAACAAATTTTTACTAGAATTTGTGGTAGACCAAAAGTTTGTTATAATTTTGTTGGTTGAGAGTGATAAGAAATTTAAGAAATTAAAGAAAATTCGTAATTCTTGTACTGTTTAAAAATTATTTTGTTCATAGTCGATTATCTTTATAATTAAGCAGTCACCTATAAAATGAAGAAAATAAACAAACGAAGAATTACGAACTTAGTATGGACGAATTGTATTTACTTTGTGATATGAAGTTACTTTGTATAATGTATAATGGACATTAATTGTAGTAGATAATGTAGGAAACTTTGTTTTTGATGTTTGTATCGTGGAAGTTGGCACTACGTTTTACTCTAGTTACTTCTCTAGTCAGCCATACTGAATTTTCTCTGTCCACTTTTAGATGAATCGTAGTGTACTAGAATCCATCACCCACGACGTAGTTCCGTTTCCGACCACCATCCCCAAATTGTGGGCTCGAATTTCTTGCGATATGTGTCGGTGGTATAGATACGATACTTAATCAGCAGTACAATCAAATCAGTCGCTCCGGAGGTTATTTCCGCTAGCATCTACAGATGCATTTACGTTTATAGCTTGCGACCTCCAGTCAACGCTATTTTCCCTCCGCGAAACCCATTTCTGCCAAGGAGAAGGGAAGGGTAATATCTGCGCCAAGCGAAGCGGAATCTATAAACCTTGAAATTTTATACGAGGAAACGCTTGCAGCTATGATATCCTCTTTGCGAGGATTGCGGCCGGCATTCATACGTCTGCTTGCTCTAATGAACGTTTGCTAGCGTTGTTTACTCAACAGACGAGATTCATTCTGCAGCACGCCTCTTGAAAATGGCGACGATTAATTAGATAGAGTAAATAACGGAAATCGACATTGTTGTAAGCGTACCTCGTGGAATTACTTTCTTTTGACATAAAATCATTCTTTTGCTTTAATCCATTACGATAGGAACATTTTCCTCTCGCAATGCAAAAAACAAATCTCCTGAAAATTCGAACTTACGTGGAAATACAGAGTAATTATCCAGAATTTATTTATCAATAATACGTTTTTGTACATTATTTTCGTTTTTTCTTGTGTTGCATTAATGTTTACAATTTTATTCATTTTATGTGTCTGGGATATTGCCAAATTTATGTACACACCTTATATAGGCCAAAATCCTAGATAAACATTGGGCTCTTAAATGTAGCAATATAGTGTCTAAGAAAAGGTCATAAATAGTTAAGACATCAAAGATAATAATAATAATAATAGACTCATATAATTATATGAAAATCCAAATGTTTGGTGTAAATACATCAGTTTATTTTCCTTGAGAGATAAAACAATCTTCTTAAGTTTTATGAACAATCGGAACTTGGTTGGTAGACGACCTTATCGTTCTGATTTCTTCTAAATTATAAATAATTCTAAATATTCTAAATAACCTACAATATTTGTTTTGTCTTTCTTCTCGATAGTTCCATGTCTAGGGAAATGCTCCGTTAGATATTGGATATACTTTATCATATTGGAATTATTTTTAAACTGAGTAATCAAATAATCTTAACAATTAATTTTTCTGCTTTACATCCGTAACACATTGTTTACATTATTGTATTTTATTTTATTGTAGACGTAAGATACCAGCTGAACTGGCGAAAGTACTTTCATAGAATAAAAATTGTACTAGTAACAACACCACATGTCATTCATTTTTGGGGAATGCGCTTGGGTGCTTGTATATATTATTATATTAGTGTATTTGTAGAGATAAAATAAATTAATCTTCACATTCCGTAGAACGTTTATTCTTTGCTCCTTTGCTTGTAAACCCGGGAAGTCGAAGATTTTCCAAAATTCTGTGAATTTCTTACTACTCTGGTCATTATTTCTACGCAATCAGCTCTACTTGAAATTCCAGTCAAATTCTTCGGATTTATAGTTTGCTCCGTGACTGCACCTTTGTCCTTTGCCCGAAGTGATTGGCTTGTCTGCATTACTTACCGCATCATTAGTAGTGAGGCGCGCGCAATCCGTTCTTCCAAGAAAAATCACTCTTAGACGAATCTTCCAAGAAAAATCATGCCGACCGTGCTTCACTGATAAAAAAAGATGGAAACTGACAGTAGTCTCACGACGAATTGAAACAACAGTTGCAGGCATGGGCGCCAATTTGCCAAAATTGGTTTTAATAATACTAATTTATTAGTCTGCTAGTGAGCAATGCTCAGTGGCAAACAGAAAAGAATACATACATAATAAAATAATACGAAGTTAAAAAACAAATCATCAATATCTATAAAAATATCTATAAAATGCACACATAAAGGGAATAAAATGCTTAAAAAATTATTACATATGGTTACAACGAGAAAGAAATTAGATTTAAGAAATTAATTATCTACATGAGGCTCATATGTGCGTATATACACATACATACACAAACACATTTTCTCTTATAAACAGTTNCATATTCACTTTCACACACAAACACATTTTCGCTTACAAACAGTTACAGAAACACACTCATACGTACAAACACGCTCAATATACTCACATATGTCATTACTCCTCCTATAACCTTAGCGTAAAAGTAATTGCTATGGCATAAATAAAAGAAATTAATAACTATACAAAATAAAACCAAAACAGAGTTGCTGAGAGCAATCATGTACACTTCACTACTTTCACTCTGAGCATTTTCTATACTCTTAGACTCCAATCACCTCACTACACTTCACATATGTGTAGGGCTAATTGACACATATTTTTTTCTGGTGGTTTTGACGGTGATTTTTTTAAATATATTAACAGATCCTCATGCCCTATCAATTAAAATAAATTTGTAATCAAGAAAGCAGTTACAACCTACGTATGGCCACGAGGAGGACAATCAATTAATTTACTCTCCGGAAGCAAACAAGGGACCATCCCATCAATTCCGATCAAGGGCTCTAAGGCAGAGGCGGATTTAACATAATATATTATACGTTATTCGGCAATTATACTCATTAACTTTTATTAATTTAAATAAGACAACACTTTATCGAGAGTGATGGAGCAATTCTTAAAACGCAGCGTCTTTTTAACACCATTGTTTATTTAATATCTGAGGGTAGAACACTGGAGAGACCAAGATCCTCCCACCGAAAGTCTTTATGAAGTTGGACCAGAAGTTGCAATGTTAACTATTGCTAATTATGACAACAGTTATAAATAATTTGATGTGTTGTAACGTGAACAAGTGTTTTTTATTTATCAGTCGAATTATTCTCTCATTCATTTTATATTGCCCAGAGGATACACTTGCTCCATTTGTATTATTCTTAGAATACAAATTCATCACAAGTTCTAAAATGCTTAGGACGGTATTACACGGGTATGTTTCTATGTCATATCTATGACATATAAAAATATGACCGTTTAATGCACAATATTTGATCATCGTTCAACTTTGATCAAATATCTATGACAAAGGTTCTCGTTGACTATGTAATACCAGCCGAAGTGTTTCGTTAAATCTCTTCATGGAATAAATAAGAATCGTCCATTGAGGAAACAGACGAGTTATGAAGGCAGTTTCCGTGAGCAGATGAAAAACGTTTCTCGGGAAATGCCGTAGAGAAGGCCAACGCTGTCGACTGGTTTTGTCGCCGCACACAATGCCAAGCACCGCCGCAAGCTTCTCGTCGACTAACGGGATACGTCGATAAACCCCGGCTTTGCGAGATGCACCTTCTTCGTTGACATCTGGTTCGCTGGATTAGTCGCATTTCTCTTCAAAGTTCACATCGACGGAATCTGGGCTATTGTGAGCTGCGTTCTTGCGAGAGCATCGCGTTGCAACCTAATGCATTCATTGCAGTAAATAAATTTTTTATGGGTTGATCTCGCATGGTTCAGCAGTAATAATGATGAATTTCAATCCTGGACCTCTATTCAATGTCAGAAATATATCACTTGGTAGACACGTTTATGCATGAATATTTTCGATCCGATCACTCTATACGGGATTGTTTGAATAGAAAAATACCGAAAGTCTTTGAAACTTTGCCATAGTTTCTCTCAATTTGCAATGGCACATGAATGAAAGAGCTCATGATTTGGAAATTAATTTCTACTTCGAACAATCAACCACACTCTGTACTTAATAATCGATTTGGCCGCACCTTCGGAAAATCACAACTATTTGAAACTGGTTAGTAACGGATGCCAATGATTAAATCGATTCTGCGCGCCTTTCCTGTTTTCTTACAATCAAGAAACCATGAAATTAATTCAAGGATAATATACTAACTATCTGACATTCATTGAATTCAACCAAAAGTAGAGGTGTCTTACAATGATTTATGTAAAAGGGTTCCTCGAGCAATTTCCGTCATGAACTGGTGCAAGTTTTTCTCTCGTCGCTCTGTTGACATGAGGGAACAAGATTCGTGGATCATCTCCGCGGTTCAACTTGCTTCACGATGTGTTAAATACCTACTGAATAATTTCTGCACTTATGATCACGGAAATATGGTTCAAATAATTATACGAACATGTAATTGATGGGAATGGGTCGAGAATAACCTTCTGCTGTAAGGCAGTGAGAATAAATTTGTGTATCTAAGTTAGTAATTATCCAGAAAACACCGAGCATGAAAAACAAAACAGGTTTCAATAATGACATATTATGTGCGAGACAGTTGAATGTAGCCCGCCAATGTAATTCGTTGCCCACCACTACATTCAAACAACTTTTCTTTGATTGTAAATTCAACAAATTTTTTTTTTAAATTTAAAATAAATCTGAAACAAATACTGCGACTAAAACTTTCTACAGTCCAAGAATTTATAAATTGCGATAGTTGATAATTGAAAAGAAAATTTGACATCAATTAGGATGAAATGTTTGTCTATTTTCTGTAATATTTGTATGCTGTTCCCAAAAACGTTTTCTTAGAACTCATCGAGAACACAACCTACAGTTTCGTATTTCGAAATTCATGTTTTCCCTCAATAATTGTCAAGGATTATTTTTAAATTGATGTTATTAAGGAGATATCATCTGCAGCGTATAAAAATAATGACTGGTTTCATAATGACAATTACTTCACCTGTAGGCAAACAAAACATAATTTCTCTTGACAAGTGTACTTTCAGTTTCGGATGGTAAGGAAATTCGAACTTTTCCTAGAGGTGGCAGTGCGAACCTTATCCAATAATATGTATTCTACAATATTCTTGCATTTAGATCAATGATACAAAACATTAAATAACCTGCCTAGTTTTCAGGCATTGTGTGACATAGTTTTTGTTTAAATCTTATTTCTACCGATGATGGTGATAAAGCATACTTTGTTTTACTTAATTGTTCCGCATTTATACAGAAACTTACAAACTAATTAAAAATACTCCTATTTGAGGAACATAATTTTTTTAACTACAAAAACCAAGGTGTAAGAATGCTTTCTCATATTTTCCTAATGTTATCTCATCTTTAATTTAGGCATTGAATAAACTTAATTTACTTTTAAACCAAATTTCCGAGAACTTTTTCAATCCGGTTTGTTCAATAAAAGGCGAGACTACGTGGTTGTTCAAATAATCATTTAGAAGTAAAACACAAGCGTATCAAAAGAACAAAAGATAAAATATTGTTTGNTCAATAAAAGGCGAGACTACGTGGTTGTTCAAATAATCATTTAGAAGTAAAACACAAGCGTATCAAAAGAACAAAAGATAAAATATTGTTTGTGCTACAAGTTAGATCTTCTCGAGGGAAAATCAAGGATTTCTCCAACTACAACTTTTCTTATATATCAAGTCATACCATACATAATCTAAGTCTTACATGGAAAGTATTTGTTGCGTTTCATGACAATTTGATAAACTTTATTGAGAAATCTTAAAAATTTTATTTCTTTTTGCCAAGTAGATGTAACTGTACGAAATGAATCGAGTTTGCATGGGCGTGGCATTCATGCAAAGACCTGTTCCCCTATATTTTTGCGGTAAAAATAAGATTCTTAGGAAAAAAAGAAAATGCTAAAAATGGCATGACTGATGGAGAGGTAAAAAGAACTACAACAATCAAAGGTAAACTAATAATTTACATTGTCTTATCGGGTTCAAAATATGAAAAAATAGATAGGCATGAGGGTGGGGGGGGCATGGCCCCTTTGGCCCCTGACCCCGAGGACATTGCTTGTTAATTTTTATTAAAAGAAATCGAAAATACCCCATCTGTCTCATTTAAATGCGCATCTGATTGCTATATTTAGTTATGGTTTTCCATAAGCCCTCTATCCGTGAAAGTCTTGATCCACCCGAACAATAGAAAGGAGGGATAAAGGACATCAGTTTCGTCTGTGTGTCACGTGGGAATCCACCGGAAGTGCGTCCCGCGCCTGCACACTCGTCGACGCGCCTGCGCGACCCGGAGGACCACAATTCAAACGCGCGCGTGCGTCACGCGGACGCCGATTGTTCCATCCGGAAGTGCGACCTGCACTCCCTCATTCTAGAGTCCTTAATCAAAAGAGAACCGTCAACCGTATCCCCAATTTTAATTTTTCATAACAGCTTTACTTTATTAAGCACAAATTCTCATAGCTGCTTTGGCGCCAGCTGTCATTCGGTGCTCACCTCTTATCGGAGGAGAAGGGAGACGCGATACAATCATGTGGCCAACTACAAATTGATTCGAACCACTATGAGAAACTGTAAGTAGTATTTTCCGGAAATATGAGAAATTCCGCGTTACATTTCCTCCCCTGGAGATTCTCTCTTGATCAAGGTCTGTACCTCACTCGAATGCGCAAAGCGTCGCTCGAGGCGACCGAGTCGTTCACGATAGGGATGGAACGAATCAATGAATGACACAAGTGAAAGCTTTGTAATTACGAGAAGCACGCGAAAATCGTGATTCGACAGATCGGAGACGGAATGCTTTAGTGGTATCATTGAATAGGGAAAATAACACGAAGACAAGCTGAACAGAATAAGATAGGAAATTATATTGGAATAGATGAATTGTGACTTACATTATAATGATCAACTTTGTTAGAAAAGGCAGAAAAAAAAATTATGAAGAAAGAAAAAAATTCTTGAAGTGAAGTGTTAGACGGGAAATTCCAGTTCATGCAATGGCTGGAACTCTTACTTGACAAATTGCATGGATAACTTTCTAATTAGCCACACTATGTATAGAAAATCGAAACCCTAGTAAGTGTTCGTCAGTGACGAACAAAATGTTTTATAAATAAGGAGACTAAGAAAACTTCCAAAATTGCTAAATATTCTTGTTAAATATTCTTAACGCAACCTAGGAAATGTTGAAAAGTTATATAAAATGAAGGCATATTACGGAAGTATCTTTGAGACGTTAGTTCTGAAACGATCAAATTACTTCTATATACACTCTACTCAGACTTTCTTCAGCTTTAAATCAAAGTAATGCTCCATTTATACAACACTCCAATGATATTGGAGAGATTTCTTAGGAACAGTAATATCGACTATATTAATTAATAATGAAAGACGGATGACCAGAAGAAAAGGTTATTCTTTAACGTGCTAGAAACATCTGAGTAAGGACAAAAGTCTTCTAATACTAAAATTAATGCAATCATTGTTGAAAGATAAAAGCTGTTTATTGATGGGTTTAAAGTATAACAGTATATTTCTTGGTTTCAATTCCAGAAACATGCTACGCGTGTTCGCTACCTCGATACCGCTGAGCGGAAGAGCATGGGTTCGAACCCTGCTCGGTCGAACTCGGTGAGGTTTTCAGCTGGGGTTTCCCTCACCTACTCAAGACAAATGTCAGTTCGATACCATAAGTTTCCTGGCAACCAAGCAACTTCCCAATTCCTTTATCAAGTCCAACAGTTAGATGGAAGAGCGGGCCAGATGGCCCGAACCACGCCATTAGACATAAAATAATTTAAAGAAATAAAAAATACATAAATTAATTAGAGGTTCTTAACAACTTAAGTCAGTGAATATTCGTATTTGGTAGAAATAATTATTCCAAATTTGCATACTTAGCAGGAAATATGTGCAGATTCTTTGAGAGGGAAATTGCGACTAAGCAGCAAATATATCGCAGAAAAATCAAACCTGTGGAGACGTATAATGCAAAAAAACAAAAAAACTTCCAAGGTCGCCATAAAATAGAGTCGTTACTGCGAGATTACCTTATGGTATTTATCTTCTGAAATCAACGTTTCAACAGTTAAATTTAATATACGTATACTCTTTTTTTTAAGTATCTTCAATGTAAATTAACATTTTNAACATGATGGCAAACGATGCTATGATTTAGAAGTACAATTTTTATGGAATAAAATACAAAACTCTAATGAAAGATTTTGTGGTTTCTTGGTTGACTTAACAAATGCAAAAGAAGTTGCAGTTGTAATTTAAGTGTTTACATTAAGTCGGTAAAAGAAAATTTATTTTTCTTAGAAGAATATGTTAGTTAAAATGAACTTTTTAAGAATTATTTTGCAAGTTTTTATAGATTTCCCTTTAATATCTCGTATTACTTATTGGTATTTCTATATAACATCGAAGTTCGAGATATCAGTATCGTGAACATGATCTATCATGTGTTGGCCTCTGGTTGATAAAACTGTTTCTATTCCGGTGTATCGCATTGCACGAGTAACATTGTATTACTCCGTAACTTCGTGGAAAATTTGTAGCCAACAACCTGTTTTATTATCGACTCGTTCCAGTTCATAGTTGAACTGATACACTAATAAAAGCTGAGCTTAATGATTTATAAATCACTAGTATAACGAACGTAAGTACCTTGTTTTTGTAGCATTTGGTCAAGTTATACTATAGTCGAAATAACCTACTACTGATGCTATTCGCTTTGTGCTTACTACGTCTAAGATCTAAGGACAGTGACACACATTGGACACACTTGAAACACTTTCGATGGGTCGGGTCAAAACTTTTTATAGATCAATAATATTACCGCACTTTGAACTTTTCCTTTCCATAGTCATATAAGGAAGACGAATATAATAATACAATGGTATAGTGTACCCTGTTATAATCCTTTAATGAGAATACAGAATCAAAATTTTAAAATACATTAACATCAGCGAAAAGATTCAAAAGAGTATTGAAAACGGAATAGGGTGCATGTTTTATGAAACGGGGTAGTAAATGGTAATATTTGAGAAAAGGGGAGGGGGGGGGTGATTAAATAATGGAATTCACAGAATAATGCAAAAGATACAATGGAAAGCACAGATTAGCAAACTGAACCAATACTAGACATCTTCCGGCACATTATGACAGTAGACTATACCACTCTATTACTTTAGTATAAATCGCAGAATCTGTCTACACCTCACCTTGTATCATTCTATAACAAAAAGAGACACTCCTTTCACAGTATATACATTAAATTAAAATACCGAAGGAATATTAAATGTAATAACAGCGTTTGACATAAATTATGAGAAAAATTCTAGCTCTGCACGCATTAAACTACATTATTTTACTTTTTTACACGGAACCTATTGTCATCACACAATTCAATTTTTGCAGATGAGTAAGAAGAGTATCATCTATAACTAATATTAATTTGAACATTTTAAAACGACGCCTTCTGAGAAATTAAAATTAAAAATTATTTTAAAAATGGTAAATTTTCCTCTTTGACCTCCATCATGTATTATATAATGGTAAGGAT
>NNCF01127362.1:0-52910 GCA_002313205.1 Laupala kohalensis
GGGGAACAAATTTCTTAACATACACACACACATACTACACTGGACATCATCGCCAAAATTTGAAAGTAGACTGTTCTGGAGCCAATTAGCAAAGATCCGAAGAGATCTCAATTATTTCTTTTCGACGGATCACATTCTGTGTAATTGGAAAATACAAAATCGTTTGTACATGATTTGAATCTGGGTTTCTGTCCCGTGGGATCAGTCATGAAATTAATGACCCCACAAATGGATCACTGTTGACTGCACAGGTCGAGACGATTCATTAATGAAACCATTTGTTATGGTACAAAATATCA
Source organism: Laupala kohalensis (assembly GCA_002313205.1). Classification (NCBI taxonomy): domain Eukaryota; kingdom Metazoa; phylum Arthropoda; class Insecta; order Orthoptera; family Trigonidiidae; genus Laupala; species Laupala kohalensis. The sequence goes on from NNCF01127362.1 coordinate 300, forward strand.
AATTTAGAGGTATGTCTGAAAAAACACATGTATTCTCTTGCTCGAATTCAACGACAGACAACGCTGCATATCTGGGCAAATACTTCATTGCTGACTTCCATACACCTTATCCCTTCTTTTCTAATAGTCCCTTTTTATAATTTTCGGTGGCCCTTCTGAGACTTTCCTCTTGTAGAAGGAACCATGTGGTGGAAACCGCACTGCGTGCACCCTCAATCAGATGATAATATTAAACCCTGGTGTTGCAGCATCTGCAACGATTTACCCGGTTACGTGACACGGGATACTTTTCAAGAAAATGTGCATTTCTGCAAGACTGCTTTTTCATTGGGACAAATATGACTTATCCCTTGTTTTTTTATAAATACAAATGTTGTTGAGAATGATCTGGAAAATTCCGCATTCCGTAATGAACGAGTATCTAGAAATAGCGAAGAGGAGAAGTTTCGAGATGGGGTCAGTCCAGATGTTCTAAATATACAAAGAGTGATAATTTCTTCATCCAAAAAACTCCCGAATGATCGCTGGTCAAATAAGGCAGAGGTGCTCCAGTGGTAGTATCTTCGCTTCCACGATATCGCTGAGCGGTAGAGCGCGGGTTGAAACCCTCCTCGGCTGAACTAGGTGAGGTTTTCAGCTGGGGTTTCCCTCACCAACTTCAGACAAATGTCGGTCCGGTACCATAAGTTCCCTGGCAACCCAACATATTTTCTTCCCAATTATCTTACTCAAGTCCAAAGGTTAGGTGGAAGAGCCTCAGTGCCTCATGGCCTGAACCTCCTTTTGCCAAAATAAATGTAAATGAAAAAATATAAAAATACGTCAACTGTACCAAAGACGAATACGATGGTAGGAGATTGTCGGACAGACACAGTCAGGTGTCTCTCTGAAGGCCTGTATTGTTGTACTTGCAAAATGGAAGGGAAATGTAGCGTAGTGCTATTGAAGCTTATCTACATGGAGCGATAGGAGTTAGTAGTTGGGTGGTAGATCATTGTTAGTAGGAGGGCCGCTTAGCTAGGTTTACCAAAAACTTGGCCCACGTGATGGGGTTAGTACAAGTAATTAGTAATAGTTAGAGTTATATATACTAGGAGGAGCTGGATAGAGGAAGGGTTTGCTATTCAGTGGTCACAGCTATATGAACTGGATCATTAATGTGAATTAATATTAATTTTCCTTCCCGGGATGACTTAGTGATGACCGACAACACTACCACCTGACCGTCCTGCTCCTGTTGAGAAGTCGCCTTGAGGCGTGCTCTCAAGAAACAAGGGGAGACCACGCAGAGGCTTCGACAAGCGGACATCGTTTTATGGTCCCTCGCGAGCAAACAAGGCAGCGACCGGAGAGCGGAGTCTTGGACCACCGGCGAACCGGATGCATCTTGGCGCGCGCGTCGAAACAGGACACTATGACACCGGATGACTCTTGTAGATAGGAAGAAGAAAAAACCTCTGAATCCAGGAAAGTGTGAGAAAAAGAAGTCACTTTTTGGCGACTGCTGTTTTACTGTTACGATGAACTTCGTTGCAGTCTTGTTCATTGTTTGATGTAGCTATGTACGATAATAATAATAATAATAATAATAATAAATTTATTGTCAAAAAACAGTACAAACTGCGTATGACCACGCGGAGGACGCACTAATTTACTCTCCGGAAGCAAGCAAGGGACCATAACATCAATTCCGATCGAGGGCCCTAAGGCAGAGTTGGATTCAAAAATTTCAGCAAAAGTTCCTAGATAAGATAAAAAGTTAGCTGCGAGTTATAATACATATATAATGTCAATATGTTTGTAATTTAACGCAAATATGTTTGTAAATTTACATGTACAAGTTATTATCGAACTATAGATTATTCTGAGTATAGTGTTTAAAAATCATAAGAGTTGAAAAAACACTAAATTCACGATTTATTGTTACAATAAACACGCCCCTAGACAAAGCCTAGAGAACCTGTATCATAAATCCGCCTCTATCCGAAGGAAAACCGGAGAAAAACCCGGGCCAGGATGGGGCTACAGAATTAATGTACACAACCGTGCCAAAGTTGAGTACACATAAAACTAAATTAATATGAGCTATAAGACAACACTATTATGCAAGAAAATAGTTTTTGAAATTGTTATAAGCTATTTAAAAAGTACTACAGCAATGGCGTGATAAAGTACAAGACGAATTTTACTTTTATTAAAATCAATGCAACATTTTGCATTCACGGAAATTTGCTATTTCCTCTTATTCATTTCCTCTAGACTAAATAGTCTAGCTGATTATCCGGCGTTGCAGAGGCGGATTCATCATTTCAGCACATTCCAAAAATAAGAATGAAAATAGTTCGGTATGTTATAATATTAAGAGTATACCAACAAATTTGTAATTAATAAAACGCAAAAGAGTTATTTCAGAAGGACGTATTATTATCCAACTGCAGCTTATTCGGAAGGTATTGTTTATAAATAGTAACTATTAAAACACTAAATGTGAGATTTATTAATTCAATATACGCCAGCGAGTCTGTATAAGAATCTGCTTCAACTCGAAGGAAAACCGAAGAAAACCTGGGTCAGGATATCTACATTCTAAGATAAAAATATTTTTACCTACTGGTATTTAAAATCATATGTACTACATTCTAAATTTACACATTCATAATAATACAAATTTAATATAAACCTTATTGTATACACCATTTTTACTTTCACCTCCAACAGCAACATTAACTAAATAATAATAAACTTTAATAATGATAATAAACTTTATTGTCGAAAAACCAGTTATAAAGTGCATAAAAATCTTGAATGAAAGCACCCGAGGCATGACACAAGAGTGGCAGCGCCATTTCAGTAAAACGCTTGTATAATCTAAATTTTACTATTCAAAGACAGTATTCATCATTCTGAACAATGCATTTAAATTTGATAAGGGTTTATATTTTCCTATCTCAATTTCTCTCTTAAATTGAAGTATTTTACCACGCCAATTTTTTATATTTTGTTCGAAAAATTAGATTAATCTTTATAGATAGACATTTGGTGTCGTTGACTTTTTTGTAGAACTCTTCGAGGCGAACAATATTTTGTTATTCAGAATTGTCACCTAGCTCTAAACATTTAGGCAGCTTAAGAGAACATACTTCTTATTTTTTTCCTATTTCATGGACAGTAATCGCCAAAATCATTTCCTGTCTTTCTTTTGTCGTATTTTATTTAGCCTATGTGCGTCCTGGACGTTTCATCACGATCACTTCGGTTGTCTAGTCGTCATCAGGTAGCAAAAAGATTGACACATTTTCGCGTTTATATATTAGTATGGATAAATAAAAAAAGAGGAATATATTTTATTTAAACAATAGGTCGATTTCTTCATAAATTTGATAAGAGTTTTAGGAATGTTTATGTTGAATAACTAACTGATAATGATTGCAAAGTAAAACATTCCCTTGAAAACATTTCAAATTTCTTCTTTCATTCTAGCCATCTAAGGAAGAGAATAAAAGAACTGAGTACATTCCATATTTGAGATCTTTGAACATATTTCCGCTCGCTCAAACTTCTTAAAACCCCCAAGAAACAAGAGAAATCAAATGCCACATATGGTAACCCTGGGATACGTACTGGCCACTTCAGTCTTTGCAAAGATAAGAATCTCTCCATTTTCAGTTGATACTCCATAAGATTGGAACCTTCCAACAATATTTTTACCGTAAAAATGAATAAATTTTATGTTGTTTTCACAATTCATAAAAATATAGATTACTATTGCAAAATTAATTTAGAAGAAAAGATTTTTGAGCTTCTGTATGAGTTAAGTAATGCACTAGGAATAGAAATACCTATTTGAGATGTACAGTATATACATAATGAATTGCGATATGGGTTACTTGGGCAATNTTAAGTAATGCACTAGGAATAGAAATACCTATTTGAGATGTACAGTATATACATAATGAATTGCGATATGGGTTACTTGGGCAATGGGAATATTTTGCTATTTCAGTGCATATCGCCGAAAAATAATTTTTGTAATTCTATGTAAAATTTCGAATTTTGTGTAATTTCAGAGCATATATTTTTAATTTAATTCTTTATTTTATGTGTGTAGATCATGAAGTCTACTAATCCAACTGAGCTCATGATATGAGCTGGTGAGAATCAGAGTGGTGCATGTCAATGTTTCCTTGATTTGAGATTTTTAAGGGTTAAAAAAAATCCCATTACATTGTAAAACAAAAAACGGACTATTTATTTACTAAAATTATCCCTCTTGAAAAAAATGTAAGCTTTATAAAACTAATATTAAGAAAAAAATTATACATGGTCTAAATGACTTATTCTACTATCATCCTCAATAGAACTAACACCATTAAATAAAGATTTTTACTCGGGGACAAAAATCCCCCTGACACGAAACTTGGCAGAAAGTTAGATTTCGGGGTCACTTTAAAGGGGAAAGAAAATTGGACACTCCCGCGGATCGGTGGACTCCCCCGCCGGGGGGCGGTGGATTAAAAGAGGCTGCAAAACGGTTTTTTGTAAATATAAAAAAACTACGCAAGATATCAAAAAAAGTTGAAAGCAAAAGGTGCAACTGACAAAATTTGCAACAAATTACGTCATAAGTAATTTTTTCGTCGGACCGAGATATGAGCCCTCAAAGTTGAGACCTTTTTATGCAATTCTTCGTTTAAGGCATTTTTCCTAAAATACGAGAAAATAGCGTTTTCTTCCATTTAGACCGATATTTGTGCAGTAAAAAGCGCTAAATATGGCTAAAATGTAAGTATTTGTACTACCTTGTATTTGGATGCAAATTTTTGCAAATGTATTTATGCACACACATACACACAGATAAAGAAATAAAAAACGTGCAAAAATGCACATATATACGTATGGATTAGTCAGCACAGAAATGTAAAAGTGCTAAAATAAAACTCGTTATTTAAAAAAAAAAGAATTTTTTTTCCGAATATTTGCTTAAAATTTAACATTTTTGTTCACCTTATATCAATATATCATGTGACTCATAAATTGTACTAAAAAAAGTGTTTGCATACTGCTACTGACATTTCTTGATTTGACTGTGAGTAGTATTTATTTGCCCCACACCTTAAAATTTCACCCTCTTATCGCGGCTTCTATGTTTAATATCATTTTTTATAAAAGGCAAAATACTTATATTTGCGGATTAATACAATCAATTTTCAGAAAGATTCAGAGCTGAATTGTCCCTTTTTGGTTCTTTTTTTTTTTCATGACGCATCATTTTAAAGTTACACTGGAAATCTGAGAAAGTTTTCTTTGCAGTTGTGGGGCCATTTATTTTCATATACCTCTCCCTAGAATTCCTCAGGTGTTTAGCAATTATTTTTATGGCATTCAGGTTTCCTGAGCCTTTTTTCTAGTTTTAACTTTATATTGCGGATCGATGCAACCATTATTTTCATCGGACTGAGCATTTGAGATTGGCGTACTAGAAAGTAATCTATGTCTACTTACCATAAGGTCGAGTCCTTGTTCAAAAGACGTAAGCCTGTCACCGGTGTTGTAGTCTGAATTCCTATCTACATCGCCGTTTGATTCAACAGAATAATTGTAACCAATTATACATTTTCCGCTTATGCCTACTCATTTTTATAGTTATTGAATGACATCTGGATTTATAAGCATAACCTTTCACAATAATCATACATGTTTTTATACACACAAAGCCCTATTTTTACTAAAAAGACAATTTCAATCCATAAATATGTGCATAACATAAAAGTATCAATAGAAGTATTTTCTGACTTTTCAGTTCCACAAACAAGATTACCTCAGTTTTATATCTATTTACTGTGACAATGTCTATTATGTACGACTTCATATCACCATCTGTATGTAATAGACCATTTCATAGCACTAAAATCACCACTGATCATTTAGCATTACACGTTTGCATCAACATAAATTCACTGACTGACTTACGCTACTCTCATTCTAAACATCTTGGCAGTTTTGTGAAGGATGAAAATGATGTGTTTTTCCCAGCTGCCACTGACTTACTTCACCCTAAAACTAAATAGAATGATGCATAACGATGCTAAATATTGACTTAACTCAAATTTTTTTATTTTCTTGACTTACACCAATCTGATTCTCTCCAGCTCATATATGAGAAAGAATAGAGATAGCGAAAATACAAAAAATAGAATGGGATACATTTTCGTTTTTTTTTTTTTTGCGTTTAGGTATAAAAAGGAAATATGGGTAAGTAACAATTGTGATTTTTTGACGTTAACGCAAATAAACTATATCCCAATATGAAGAAACAAGATGGAGGATATAAACTTAAGGACTTTTTAGAAACCTCATTTATAGCAGAAGCGTAGACACACTGGTATAAAACTCCAATATTTAATTTAAAACTAGTGGTGCAACACCATTGCACATACTTTCTCATACACGTTTTTCCATCTGCAGCACAGAGTGACAAAAATATCGTAAAAGTGTTATATAAATGTAATTTCGTTCTAGATAGAAATTGGTGTATCTGCAGTACGTTTTCTGCCCTCCTATGTATTTTATCATTATCATATCTTTCATTTCAGTTTACAAAAAGTGTATTCTACATCTGCTTGACCCATTTACACTGCTAAATATTATTCAAGCTTCTCGAAACAATAAACTAATTTGTAAGTGCAACAGACAGAAATTATTTTACTGCGTCTACAGCAAACTTTCAAGCGAAATACCGCTAATGCGGATGTAATGCATACTAATTGTACCTCACGTACAGAAAATTTAAGAAAAATCGTTGGAGCCGTTTTTGAGAAATATTTGAAAGAGTACTTTGACCNGCTAACTTTTTATCTTATCTAGGAATTTTTGCTGAATTTTTTGAATCCGCCTCTGCCTTAGGGCCCTTGATCGGAATTGATGGGATGGTCCCTTGCTTGCTTCCGGAGAGTAAATTAGTTGTTTTTTTCCCTCCACGTGGTCATACGCAGTTTGTACTGTTTTTTGACAATAAATTTATTTTATTTAAATGTAATTTCGTTCTAGACAGAAACTGATGAATATTCGTATCTACAGTGCTGTCGTCCTCTGTATTTTATCATTATAATACCTTTCATTTCAGTTTACGAAAAGTGTATTCTACGTCTGCTTGGTCCATTTACACTGCTGAATATTGTTCAAGTTCCTTGAAACAGTAATATATTGTATAAGTGTAGCAGACAGAAATTATTTTCTTGCATCTATACGAAACTTTCAAGTGAAATACCGCTAACGCATACTAATTGTACTTTACGTACAGAAAATTTAAGCAAAATCATTGTTGGAGTCGTTTTTGAGAAACATTCGAAAGAGTACTTTGAGTTTAATTTGAAGTACCCATTGTTTTAAACTAAAAAGAAAATTAGAGCACGTGCATCGACAAGTGAATTGTTTACTCAGAATTGCTGCGCACAGACGGACCGACGGACCGACGTGATGCCAAGAACCACATTTAAAAAAAAATCAGGGATAACCAAAATGGATATTTGCGTCAAAATCTCACTTTCAAATTTTTTCGCGGAATCAAAACTCATATCAGAAAGTAAAAACAATTTGAAAAGATTAAATATATATTATTTCGTGTGATGTTCAATACAGTTCCTAGTTCCACGTTGTTTATCGTAATGATATATTGAAAAATAAATTGAAGGATCTCACGGACCATTCACTAGTATGACTTTTCTGTGCTCTTGTGTTGCGGTCCACTTGATCTTTCCCGTGCAATTTCTCCCATGACGCTCCTAATTCTGAGGAGGACCTCAGCTGAAGTCGAAACATTCCATCATCCATACACTGATATAGAAATACGTAACGTGAAAGCGAGTCTGTCTGTTCGCTACTTGATCACGACTAAACCACAGAAATACATCAAGCAGATAGATTAGATGTCACGGAAGAACATTGGCTAACTTTTATTTTTAAAATTAGTGATAAGAATAATAGAAATGGTTTTTGACAGTAAATGTTGATGAAATTGGAAAAAGAAAAGTATTTTATTTGCTTACGCTGCCTTAACAGTGAGAGATAGGTGACAACTAAGAATTACAATATTGTTTGCCTCAAAGAGTTCTACAAAACATTTCGCGACAGCATTTGTCTATGTACAAAAATTAACCTGAATTATCGATAAAACGTTAATAAAATAGTAGTGTTAAAATACTTCAATTTAAGAGAGTAATTTAAGAAGGAAAATTCAATCATCAAATTTAATGGATTAATTATTTTGTACATTTAACAAAGATAAAAAACTTNTTTTAAACACTCAAAACTTAATGTTCACGTGTTAAAGGGCAATTAAAAAAATGTGTTCCCTGTAAACGAACCACAAATATCGTCTTCTGAAACATAACCAGGGGAAGATTATGAGAAGCCGTAAACGTTCGGAGAGTAAAAACCACAAAGTTAAGTGAATTTCAGCGGCTGCTCGATCTCGTCCGAACACGAAGCATCTCGGATGTGGTAAGTAGTCAGTGGTTGGTTGCTCATTCCTCGGCCCAAGATCCAGCCAGAACTCCAAGCGGAGGGAGGTTCGTTTCAACTCGCAACCAACGAGATTGCCGAGTACTCCAAGAACGAGTCCTCTATAATTATCAAGTAAGCCGGGGAAGACGAAGATTACACTGATTACCATCTTATTGTCGTGTCGACATAAGGCGGTGGGTCTGTTGGGATGGTGGGGGAAAGGGCAGGTCCGGCCGATTTTGGATTGGATTCCTCTGGTGGGTACCAAGGAGTAGGAGAGATTGACAGAAGCACAGGACATACGGACATAAACACAGGACGTGACGTGACCAGATTCTGGTCTCAACACTTGTATAAACAATGCGTATTCAAGAGTGTTTTTCCTTTATTATCTTTTTTTAATGTGTTAGATGCTTCTGACACGATTGGAATATAATGTAATGTAACAGGACATATGTTAACTCATGCGGAAGCAGTCCAAATCGGATGGAATAAATAAATAAATTTATTGCGCTAACTTTCAATCACGTGAAAAGGCAATGGGCCTATAATCCTGCTTTGACAGGAGGGGTGTCAACCACTACACCACCCGTTCGCCTTCCACAACTGTGCACCCCGACTGTGCATTTCCAACCAGACCTAAATCCCGGAAGACCTGAGACACGTCCCCATACAGGTAAGTGAACCAGGCGACACACTATGTTACACAGAAGAAATATATGCATAAATAAATTTAATGTCAAAAAAGCAGTTACAAACTGCATATGACCACGTGGACGACAATAAACTAATTTACTCTCCGGAAGCAAGCAAGGAAGCATCTCATCAATTCCGATCAAGGGGGGCCCTAAGATAGAAAATGGTCAACTTCTTTTAATATTTAATGTGTTTGTTCTAGATTTTGTTCACAATTTGAAGTCAAGGATAAGAAATAAACTAGGAGAAAATGGAGATAAATCATGCTTAGACATCTGCGATAGAAATGCGAAATTAATTTGGCATTAAATATGGTGAACAGGAACTACATCCAAGGATGTCTGTGCCAATTAATATAAATATTTTGTTACTATATAGAATGGAATAATTTAAATCAGATATTCCTATCCCTAAACAGAAATCTTGGTAGATAATACGATAGTATTATTTTTATTTAATTGACTTAACGAGAGAAAGATTGAGCTGCAAATCCTTTGATTCTACCGACGCCATGTTTACTTTCCGCGAACAGGTTTTCATTTGTCGTGAGTGGAAGGCTGCTTAGCAACCAGACAACATTTGATGGTGCAGGGTGACGGGTGAAGAAAGGGGGGAGTGCGTCACGTGAGACGAGGATGGGAAGAAGGCTGATCATCGCACGGGGTGTAGGGGAGGGGGAAGGCATGGATGGCTGTTACGCCCTCGGCGCATGCACAAAATTACAGGCCGACGAAGTCTCGTATTTGTTTTACCCTGGTCCTTTTTTGAAACTGATGCTAATAGCAGTCAGCGCGGATGCACTTTGGGGTTATCAACTTATGGCAACGCATCAATATTCCCCGGCGGGCCTCGATCACGAAAGCGCGCGGCGGCGGCCGACGGGGCAATGGTCAGAGTGGGTAGGGAATGGAAGGAGGAAAGAAAACAAGGTTTCGGAGAAAATTAGATGAGATCCAGAGGATCTTGACAGGAGAACTCAGACGCAAAGGAAGTTCCAAAGGAAGGGGATGGAAATTCAAGGTCATTCACAATTCAAGTCACGTGTGGAGTGAAACAAACTCTAATTAACCAACAATTTACATACTTGTGAACACACGTTTTCGTTTTATTAATACAAATTTGTTGGTATTTTGTTAATATAATATCACGTAGTGAACTATTTTTATTCTTATCTAAGAAGTGTGAAGCTGAAATGTTAAACCCGCCTATGCCTTAGGGCCCTTGATCGGAATTGATGGGATGGTCCCTTGCTTGCTCCCGGAGATTTCATTAGTTTATTGTCCTCCACGTAGTCATACGCAGTGTGTTAGGGTTTTTTTGTCAATAAATTATTTGTTTTTTATTTGATACTTAACTTAATGATGTGACTGTTGATGTAATGTAGAATTGTGATAATACAGACATCGTAAAAAAAAAATTGTTGTGAGGAATCGAACCCAGGGCCCAAATATGACACCTGTCTTCCATCAGTTCAACGAAAAAGTGACTCAGATCTTCCTAACTACGAACGTTGAATGGAAGAGAGAGATCCACGCGTTCTCATATTTAGAAGACATTGGTTCGATATCTAACTCGTCGTTATTTTCATTTATTGAAAACTATCCCATTAGCTAAATGCGTTGCAGGTCTAACAGAAATAAGATTGACTTTCATCCAATTTACAGGGTGAGTGATTTTATTACGAGTTATTTTGAAACATCAATATCATTAACTACTTGCAATTCTAAAACTGTCTCCAGGAAATTGCAGGAAACATTTCAGGCAAATTGAATTGGATACTTATCAGTAGAAAGGTGAAAATGGTCAAATTTGTGAACACAAAAGTTATTGAAAAAAGCTATCTTAAATACAGATTCTTTATTCTTCAAACTTTAAAGATAGGAACACATGGTAAGTCTTTATCACTCAAAATGAAAGTTTCTCGACATCTACAAAAGTGGAAAAGAGAACAAAATAATCCGTTTTGGGTATCCCTGATTCAGAAAAAAGAGGCTTTTGGCATAACGTCCCTCCGTCTGTGCGCAGCGATTTTGAGTAAACGGATGAACCAATTTAATTCATATTTCGTATTTAAGGTAGAACTTACTTGTTGTCGGTACACATGCTCTATTTTTTTAACTTTAAAACAAAGAGTTCTTCACATCGAAATGTCAAAGTGCTCTTTCGAATATTTCTCAAAAGCGGCACCTACAATTTTGCTTAAATTTTCTGTACGTAAAGTACAATTAGTGTGCATTACATATGCATTAGCGGTATTTCGCTTGAAGTATAGTAAAGACGCAGTAAAATAATTTCGATCTGTTACACTTACACAATATAACTGTTTCAAGAATACGCTTTTCGTAAACTGAAATGAAAGATATGATAATGGTAAAATACATAGGAGGACGGCAAACGCACAGCAGATACGAAAATACATAAGTTTCTGTCTACAACGAAGTTACATTTACATAACACTTTTACGATATTTTTTGTCACTCTATGCTGCGGATGGAAAAACGTGTATGAGAAAGTATGTGCCATGGTTTTGTACCGCTAGCCCTTTCGGTCGTAATTGACTTATCTAACGAGATAATTCGGAGAATTGTAGACTGCATTTCCTTCACACGCTTCCTTCTCTTCAGTACCGGATCAGTCTCAAGTTCGCTATATCAATTCTTTCACCTCTACTCTTCCTAAGTTCGCAGAATTATAAGTTGCGTCACTCCTTTCTATTCAAATGCATATAATGCAAAAATCATGAATGGTACTCTTTCGAAATTGGCCGAACAGCACTACTCGTATGAGACTGTCCAGTCTTGAAAACTCTTTGTAGTCTTCTGAGGACTTTGCCCCAAAGGGTTTCTTGGACCTTTCTTGTGAAATGTCTCAATTTCTCAAATTTTGGCACTTTGTACCTTGTACTGGTAAGAACCCAATTCAAAGAATTCACGTTCTTTATGATTATAAATAAATAATATGATTATCACAAGTAATTAATTTATGTGACACGTTTTTTTTTTGTTAAAAAAATGTGACAAGTCTCTTCATTGTGCGGGTATAGATCTAGTACAAATTGTCTCTTTAGGACGAAGAACGAAGAAGTGGATAGAATCAAGATCCGTGAATGTTCGCATGTGAGTCTAATAGCGACCTTTTTTTGCGCGTAATTGTGTCCCAGGAGATTTTTCACAACCACTCTCAATATAATTTCATGCCACCGATTTAAAAAAATGTATAACTTGTACAAGTATTAAAAAAACCGAGATATGCATTGGGCATATCCTGTTTAAAATTCCTCATCATGGAAATAAACTTGTTTCAATGTCCCTCATCCTTAAATATGTTTAAAATTGTAATTAGGAATCTCGAATTTTAAGAAACATTTATAAATGCCGCGAAATAGCAGAATTAATGAAGAAATAAAATGATTACAGGCCTATTAGTTAAATAACCGTATAATGATGGAGGTTTGCATTGATATGTAGCAAAACGTCTGTAGCATTTATTACACCACACATTTCAAGGTGAGGTGAAGCATTATTCGCGATAGAGTTTCGCTGGGTTCTCACGTGTCTACATGCCCTCGTGCGTTTCAAACGAGTCTTGCGAGTTCCTAAATAATGTTTGTGTACTATATTATTCACTGATAGGTAGAAATTAAATCATGTTTCATCGTCATAATTCTTGGGTTATAATACAATTACAACAAAGAAAAACAATTATATGAGAGTAACCTGGTGCGACCTCACCGCCTTAAGAAATTTGCATCAACCTTTCAGAACAATTAATAGCTTTGAATCTCGACATCAACGTGGACACTCCATTGATCCACTTATAACGATATTGATTTTGAATCAATCCAATATCGCAACCCTCCTCCCCCCTGCACTTGCATTGTTTCGCCATGAAGCAGCCCAACGGCCGATCGGGGCGGATCGCCTGTCAGCGACTACAAATCCCACGTGCGCTGCTCCTCTGGAATTATGAGCGCGTGACAGCTTCAATATGCCGAGAAATGTGTAGCCTGCCCCGTCGGTTACTAAAGCAAACTGGCCGCGCTCGTTCTCTCCTCCCAGCGGAGCAGAGAGATTTTGATGGGTTCGCCTCACGAACCTCGTTTGTTTTATCGGAAAACAAATGACTCGTCTCCAATGTTGTAGTGGTTTAGACGTGTACAACTATCTTATTGTATTAGCTCGGAATATGTGTGAGGGAGTTTCTCCCTTGAATACTGCACACGTAACTATTTGAGTTTCGCGGAATTTTCATTGTCCCTAGCGTCTACACCAGTGGTTTCCGACCTGTGTCTCAAAATGTGTGGGGAGGGGATGGGGGGACCAAGGGGGGACAAAAAGCTTTGCACATCAAATTTGTCTTTAATTCAAAAATATATTACTTTTATTTTCTGTCATTTACAACGTGTGTAATGCAATTTTAGCATGTATATTATAATACATTAAAAGGTTACTGATTAATACAATTTATTTTATAAGAAACTATTTTAAAGCATATTTGAAGAAATAAAAACTAATATTCTTAGTATTTGAATATTGCATTCTTGTAGGGTTTTTTATCCATATTAAAAACACATACAATGAGGTTTAAATTTGTCCTATCATACTTAGGGAGGGGTGTGTCACGCTTGACAAGTCTCACAGGGGGACTCGTGTTAAATAGGTTGGGAGTCGTTGGTATAAACCATTCCCTAGTAATTTATTTTGTTACCATCATCAAAACGGTAATTCGAAATTTTATTTTATGTGCGTATTAGGTCATTCCATGTCAAATCCAACAACGGTCACATACTTGACATCTCAGATTTTTTAAATTTTTGGTACCCCTCATACATCTGATATCTCAGATTTTTATAATGACTTGTAGTACATCAGTGCACATCAAAACAGAAAATTTCACATTTTTTTGATTTTCTTTTTGAGTTGAAGACTTCCAAATATTCATAATAAGTCGCATTTTGACCACGCGTTGCATGTTTTAAACAGGCGTAGATTGAACCGTATTTGTCATGGAGAGCAAAAACAGATTACTTTTTCTTCATATCCATTCTTCATATCAGAGATTTCTTCTCGTATCCAACACAGACCGTTCAAAAAATTCATAAATTTTGGAACAGTCCAAAACAAGGTGTTTCTGAAAATTCAAAATACATTCGCGGAATTAAAAATAATGCTTTATGATACAGCTAGCAGAATACGCTATATCTCGAAAACTAAGAGAGCGGCAAATTCGAGAATACAGCACTTAATTATTGTATATGTTTAAAATGTATCCTGCTGTATGTTGTCTGCCAACTTAATGGACGTGAATATTGTGAGGGTGCGTGGTTCCGGAGATCCATCTTGGTGACGGGCGTCGACAGAGAAATGAATCACTCCGTACGAACCGTACAATCAACGAGATGTGACCTGCGCTTTCCTTCTTCGTTTTAGGGGGAAGGTCTACGATTATGTTCCTCGGTCGTGTTTTCGTGTTGGTCCAGAGAGGCGGGAACTCACGACTCTCCATGATTCACTTTGTTGCTGAAATGAGTTCACAATCCTCCAAAATTGTTTCCTTCACAATACTGGCTCATTGTTTTATTCCCAATAATTTTAAGAAAAACTCAATGGGGTGAACATAGTCACATTCGCCTAGCACACAAATGTACGTGGGTAGTGTTCGCAACGAGAGAAAAGAGGGAAGAGCCTAAAGAGCGCGTGAAAGTCGAGGAGCTAATGCCAGCATCACGAGATAGCTCCAGCGGTGGCGCAGGTGGAAGTGCTGTCGCTCATCACCAAGTCATCCTGGGTTCGATTCCCGATGGGGCCAGAAAATTTGTAGCCTTTCACATGAATGTCTCAGTTCATATAGCTGTGACTACTGAAAAGCAAACCTTCCTTCCTCTATCCAGCTCCTCCTAGCATCAGTAACTCTTAACTATTACTAACTACTTCTTCTAACCCCTCCACGTGGGCCAAGTTGTTGGTAAACCCACCTACTAACAATGCCCTATCGCTCCATGTAGATAAGCAGTAATTGATATTAAACTGTGACGGACAGGGGTCTTGATCACTAACCTTTGTCTTGCCTGACAACTTAAAGATATTTAACAGTTTAGAGGAGCCTTTGTGTGGGTGTCGTGGCAGACCGTCTGGAATGAGAGGAGCTCCGCTAGACCAACCCACGCAGTAGACATATGACAACAGCG
Organism: Laupala kohalensis; assembly: GCA_002313205.1. Lineage (NCBI taxonomy): Eukaryota > Metazoa > Arthropoda > Insecta > Orthoptera > Trigonidiidae > Laupala > Laupala kohalensis. The sequence continues at coordinate 15,685 of NNCF01127362.1, forward strand.
CGCTTTCGCTTCACTGGTTACATCTCGTTACTTCGCTGCGTAGACTATAGATAAGCAAAAACAGAATCCCGAAAGTCCGGTAAATATGAGAAGATATGAAAGGGGTTCTCTTGTCTCCTCAATTTCTCTGCAAGAAAGATGATAGTACTCAGAAAGAAGACATTCCAAAAACACTTAATCTTTGAATTTCATAAAAGTCGTTTGAGTCATTGTCGAGAAAAAAAGAGTGTTCAGAGTAAATTTTATGCTTGAGCAAAAATTAAACAGTAAGAATTGTCCGTTTGAGACCCAGGTCCTGGGGCTACAGCACCGGTTGCCCCTTCCTCTTGTCGGGCCTGGTAGGAAAAGCTGAATTGTATGAAAAATATGGTTTATGGCTAAAGGTCTCATAGGTCGAGACAAATGTAATTTGAAAAAATATAGACATACTTCAGCGATTAATGGTAAATGAGTAATCATTAAGGCGATGGAACACTGTCTAGTGCAGCCCCATCAAACTACCGACCAAATACATTCATTTTGATAGTTACTATTTAATTGGATTATTTTATTTGTATTGTCATGTTTTAAATATGGATTTTGAACAATATAATTACTCATTCATATGAACGCAATGAATTCACAAGATCGGATTAACTAAATTATACGAACGTGTTTTCACAGACTCGATTTATCGTTATTAAGGCAAATGCGGATTAAGAATTTCAACACACTCCTCAGATAATAATAAAAAGTTAGCTACGTATAATATACAGCAACTAATTTGTATTTAGTATAATGCAAAAAGTTATTTCACTAGTACGTATTGTTATCAAACTAAAGATTACTCCGAAAATATTGTTTATAAATCGGAACTACAAAAATTACTCTAAATTCAATAGTATCTCAATAGACTACCGTCCCTAGTAGGCAGGAACCTAGAGAGATTGAATATAAATTCCTCCTCTACCCGAAGGAAAACCGGAGAAAAACGCGGATGGGTTTAGAGGCAAGGATGGTGCTACAGATTAGTGTACACAACCGTGCCAAGGTTGAGTACAGATAAAACTTACTTTATATGAGGAACTAACTTATACGAATTATTAAAAAAAACAATAATAGATGCATGAAAATAATTTTGAAATTTAAATCCTACATCATATGTTTTTTCTATGTCTTAATACTAATTAAGGGATATTTTAACAAACTGAGACAAATTCACTACCGTACTCAGATAAAAAAATGTATAAGATAAAGAAAATGAATTATGTGCGCTTTATTTACAACCCCTTACAATCGCATCCTGGCCCGGGTTTATCCCATATTGACGTGGGTTTTCCCATCCTGGCCCGGGTTTATCCCATATTGACGTGGGTTTTCCCATCCTGGCCCGGGTTTATCCCATATTGACGTGGGTTTTCCCATCCTGGCCCGGGTTTATCCCATATTGACGTGGGTTTTCCCATCCTGGCCCGGGTTTATCCCATATTGACGTGGGTTTTCCCATCCTGGCCCGGGTTTATCCCATATTGACGTGGGTTTTCCCATCCTGGCCCGGGTTTATCCCATATTGACGTGGGGTTTCCCATCCTGGCCGGGGTTTATCCCATATTGACGTGGGTTTTCCCATCCTGGCCCGGGTTTATCCCATATTGACGTGGGGTTTCCCATCCTGGCCGGATTTCTCTCCGGTTTTCCTTCGAGTGGAGGCGATTTTTTAAAAATAAAGACTCGCTAGGCTTCTGCCTAGGGGCGGCATCAATTGAAATAATTATTCGCGAATTAGTTTTATTTAATACTTATGATTTACCAACAATACTCTCCGAATGATTTATAGCTTGATAATAATACGTACTAGTGAAATGACTTTTCTATGTTTTATTAAATACAATATTTGTTGGTATTTGTCAATACTATAACACGTGTCGAACTATTTTTATCGTTAGGAGTATGTTGAAATATTAAATCCACCTCTGCCTTTGGGCGCTTGATGGTTCCGGAGAGTAAAATTAGTTTTTCTATTCTCCACGTGGTCATACGCAGTTCGTAATTACTATTTTGACAATAAAGTTTACTTATTTATTTATTTAATCAATGCTTTATTACAACAATTGGTTTCCACGTATTGCAGTTGATGTCCAAAAATCTTGTATTCATTTTGACGTCTTCGTTTACTCGGTTGTGTTTGGTCGTTGACCAAACGTAATCAAACTGATTGATTGCAATTAATGGTAATTGACTTCGAGACTTTGTTAGATGCGTTCAGTCGCTACATGTAGCACAGAAGTCTTGATGGTCCAGTCTTGATCTTGTTTGACCGCTGGCTCTCGTCATGTCGTGTAGAAAGCTTGCCTTTATCCTTCTAGAGGCTGCCATAAACTTGGAGATGCCGGACAATAGGGTCTGTATAACTAGCAGCTCCATCACCGCTTCTAAGATTATCCCCGCTTTACGATCAGTAATAATTTGTTGAGGGTCTACCAAGATGGCCGTGAAAGATGGGCAGCAGTCGATTTTTTCGTTTTGTGAACTGTCGGTTAGCGGCTGCGAGATATTCTATGGATCGTTTGAGGCTTGTGGTTCGGGAACATCGATACTGAGAAGAACAATTCACATCGAACTATTATTTGGCTTTTGTTTCCTCTCGAAAGACTAACAATCGATGAACTTGATTTCGTATTGTTCGTGGGTAATTTTTTTCGTTTGTTTATGTGTTTCGCAAAGGTACGCCATTATGGAGTATTAGTGAAACAATGTTAAAAATGATTATGGCCTGACAAATTGTAAACACAATGCGTTAGACGGCGTTGAACCGTTAACTCGTAAACTTTCTTCGTGGAATTTGTGATTCCAAATACGAGTTGTATAAACGGGAAGAAGAAGTTAATTACTTACATCGTAAATGCGGCACCTTGAAACCCACAACAGGATCCATGTTTCGGTTCAACATTTTAATTACAGCTTGAGCAAACATAGCATTATATTAAGGCTTCGGGGGCCATAATTTTCAAGGAATTATTATTTTTTACATACAAATTCAGCTATGTGCTGTAATAATTAAGTATAACAGTTGATTATAGTTTTCGTGTCCTGAATATATTTCGACAGTAGTACTTTATAGCAATAATATTAATTCTTGTGGGAACGATTCTATGAAACATGGGGGTTCTGTACTCCTCCTTACCCTGCCTAGAGCTGATAATTCTCAAAAGAGAATAGCCAGATAATAATAATAATAATAATAATAAACTGTCACTTAACGTGGGCCTAGATGACCCCAACGAATAATACACCTCTACAACTCCGGGAAAATAGAAATACCACACTGGACTGGAATAAGCAAATCATTACAGATATAACAGTAGATCATAACCAACTGGACATACTATTAATTGACAAATCTAAAAGAAAAACTTTTATAATTCATGTAGCTGCTCCTTCCACAATCAATTAAAAAAAGACAGACTGAAGAAAGAAATTTAAAAGATTTTGAAACAAAATGAAGAAGTAATTATTCCTCTCGTAATTTCAGCTGCTGATATCATTTGCAAAACACTAAAAGGGGATGTTGGAAGATTCCCATTACCAGCAATGTACTGCCGAAAATGTAGAAATATTTATTGGAAACACACCTCCATACAAGGAAATTTATTAGTCTTGATTACATTAAGCTTCCAGCTTGGAATATAAACAATATGCTTCAGCGGAGAAAGTACGATTGTACAACAACATAAAAATAAAGAAAGCATACAGAATGAAACTATCCTAACGCGTCCTGAAATATTTCTGTATCGGATAAAAGTATAGATGTACAATTGTCACTAAAGTGAGATGTGACGTTGGACTAATAACGGAAATAATTTGGAGTTTCTCCAGCTGCACATACAGAATGATTCCGAATTCATGGTACAAACTTTAAGGGTTCGTACGGGACACAGTAACAATCGTTTATTGCATAGGAATAATGTGTGGGCGCAAGTGACGCGGTGAGACACAAACACAAGAAATAAGGTAATAACAATAATAATAAATTTATTGTCAAAAAAAACAGTACAAACTGCGTATGACCACGTGGAGGACAATAAACTAATTTACTCTCCGGAAGCAAGCAAGGGACGTATTCCATCAATTCCGATCAAGGGCCCTAAGGCAGAGGCGGATTCAAAAATTTCAGCAAAAATTCCCTAGATAAGATGAAAAGTTAGCTACGAGTTATAACACGAATAGAATGTCAAGAATTCTAATAGAAGGTATGAAGGGAAACAAGTGTTTATTGACAGAAAAAAATAATATTATTTGCGAATTATTTTGGAATGTTTAATATGCAATAATGATTGTTTAAAGTTTCTTTTCAAATCCCAAGAATTTCTGCTTGTGTCAAATACATTCATCTCCACGATTCTTCACCATTTCCCTAAAATCATCCGCTGAATTATCCTAACGATTATTTGTCTCGGATACGTAATCTCAACAACAAATTTCCCCGTCATAAACAAACAAGGTTCGTAAGTACAGCGTGAGTTATCATCACCGAAGAAAACGATGTTTACCTTTTATAAGCGCCGACTTAAACGAGCATCGACCGAGCACGGAGTCGAATTACGCGATCGATAGCGTAGATAATAAATAACAGCGTATTTGCGGCTGATCGATCGAGAAGTGTAATCACAGTTAATCGGTATCGCTGTATCAGAAGTCGAGATATCGGTCGTCCATCGCTCCTCCTCGTCCTCCCCTTATATTGAGGACGGAGAGAGAGATGAAGACGGAAGGAGACGGAGACGACGCACGTAGATGGGACATATCCAGGATGTCCAGCGCTCTACGCATTCCACTTTTAGTCCTGGAAGGAGGGGATTGTAGCGGGAAAATTTACAAGTTTTGTAACTGTCACCTATGTATTTTCTGTTGCTGATTCCGAATTTCCAGTTTACGTAAATCTCTGCCACAAAACTCGGTATTTTGAAAAAATTAAAAAAAAGTTCTAAAAATTTATTTTTCATCAAAACATATCATTTTCTATTTGTTTTAGGGTAAGTGAATTTCTTCAATAAATAAAAGTAGAGAAATAAACAAACAACTTCATTTATTATAAATTGTTCGTTACGACACATAACACCGCTAGAACCAACCGCGTATGGCCCCAAAAATAAGGGACATATCCACGGGACTAGTCAAATCCGCTTTTCAAAGCCTCTTCGTGACTCCGCACAGTGCAACCTGACCAAAAGTATTTTATCCCGTGAATTTGGTGAATCATGACGAAAAATCTTTTTTTTTCATATAAACAAATGATATGTCCATTACTTTTGTGCAGAAAAATTATTAGAGCTACTTATATGTTTGATACATAACCTCTCAAATCAAAAATACAAAAATGATATAACAATCACTATAATCCATCAAATTCACGCGATAAAATACATTTGACAATGTTACTCCACTGCGCGGCGTCTCGACTGCGGCGCGGTATTGAAAAGCGACGTACACAAGCCCCGTGTATTTGCCCCTACACGCATTTTGCGCCGCTCCTCTCACTTCGCGAGCATCTATCAAATAAAGCAGAATAAAAATACAAGAAAATGTCCCTTTCTTTTTCTTCACGAATCTTTTTCTTTCGAATAACAAGAGTACTTAATGCTCTTCATGTGGAAAGGTAAAATAGATTTTGACAGCACTATTGATTAATCTTCACTTCGCAAGTTTAATTTGAAACCACCTCAAAATTGATTCAGGTACACAACAATTAGTCAAAATAACAACTTCTAACTTTTCCAGGTAGAACCTCTTTTGGTTCGATTGCCTGGACTATTTAGTGTTTCTCACATTTTAAAGTTTAATACACCCGAACTATAATAAGAATGTACATCGTGACTCAAATAAGACCAAACTCTCCTTTCTTTTTGTATCCGGTGCACTGTAACTTGTTGAAAATACGAATTTCTTGAATTTGGTCCCATAAAAAAGCGAATAAAAATAACACAACGTTGACAGCCTGGGGGGGGGGGCGAAACCCCAGAGAGTGTTTGGGGATGAAGCGTACTGGCAATGAAACCTAAGGTGAAACCCCTATTCTGAGTGTGAGGGAAGAAATTCCCGCTATGAGTGGATTAGTTATAGTAAAACGAAATGCAGGTTAAATGAATCACAAGATCACGTTATGAAATTGCTTCAATGTGTTTTAAAACAATGTTATTCACCTGATGATAATTCAATGCTGTGTATCGAAACGCAGTAAATTTTTAATGTGCTGTGAGTTTTAATTAGTGTTGTGCTAGGAAATGTGAAGTGAAGATCTGCTATATTTGGTTGTTTATTCATACTCAAGCTGACGACAAGGAGAATGTTTAACATGGAGAACGCAGAATATATACCCAAAATCAAATTACTTCGCCTCGAAAAATTCAACTTAAGAAAACAAATCATGAACAGAAAATTTATTTTTTTATTTATTGTCAGTCAAACTAACTTGATGTTGGTATAGAACCTATACTCAATGTAGTCAACGCTTTTACTTCGCCATCGTCCGTAAGAGTAATGATAAGGATACCTCGCTTTCTGTTGGCAAGACATTCGAACTTGCATCCATTGCCAGTCTCGGACACCAATTCAATTCACTTGCGTGGCGCTGTTCTGTACTTTCTGCATCGAGCGTGCGGAACGAATAGTATCTTGTGTCTTTGTTTGTTGTGTCATTAACTTGTATTTCTTTGCAACAAATAGTCACTTTTGTGATTATTATTAATATTTATTTGGATATTACTTAAATTCATTGTGACCACGCTTTTCCTGAAAATTTTCAAGCAAGGTGTAACGGACCGCTTTAACCTCACATTATTACATGATCACAATGACATGCACCGCTGCCAGCACGTCAGTGAATTTCAAGGATTTCATTCGTAGAGGTTGGCAATTTGTTTAAGGCAGACATATTGAATAATTTTAGGCAAAATATCGCAACTTTCAGTATATAGGAGGTAAAGACCACACTACCGGTTGCCTTTAAGGTAGTTCTACCGTAGGTAGAACTAAATACTAAAACATCTTAAATCGGCATAAATAAACAGAGTAATATGTACTTATCGTAATTCTAACTTGAAAAACATACCTCACCGGCCATTTAAATGAAATAATTTTAATAACTGATGGTGAAATACATTGCGTTTTATGGAAAAACACCCTTTTTAAAAGACAAGAGCAACTTTTCAATCACGAAAGTGATGAAAGTTTACTTTGATTTGTAGTAAATTTTCCGTAGTATTTTTACATCACTTTTGTCTATAGGTCACCGGACATCTGAGAAAGATCTTTCAGTTTTTCCGAAGCGCGATGAATAAAATCACGAAACCGTTGCGTTCGGTCGCCATGTTTTTACATGCTCTTATTTATTTCAAACAGGTCAAGCGAGTTCCTGAATATGGTTTGTACTATACTATTAGCTGATGGATAGAAATTAAATGATGCTTTTTCATCATTGTAATTCACAATGTGTTTTTTAAAACAACTAGAATAAAAATAGAGAAAACGATAGACAAAAATTACACATCTCAGTGATTTGATTGACTTGGAGTGCTGGTCCGGCCGTAAGAAGAGAAGTTTGTTACAGTAATAATAAATATGCGAGATCAACATATTTCATATTTTTTATATTGTTGTATTTGTAAATGGGAAATGTAGCGTGCTATTGAAGCTTATCTACATGGAGCGGTAGGAGTTAGGTGGTAGGTCATTGTTCGTAGATGGGCCGGTTAGCTGGGTTTAGCTGGAGGGATTAGTAGAAGTAGTTAGTAATAGAGGCAGTAAGGTTTGCTTTTCAGTAGTTATACCTATATGAACTGGGACATTGATGTGAAAAGCTACAAATTTTCTGGCCCTATCGGAAATCGAACCCGGGATACTTGGTAATGAGCGACAACACTACCAACTGCGCCTCCGCTGGGGCAAAAAATAATATTAGGTATAAGAGAATAACACGATGACACAGAGAGTAATAATTTAAAAATTAATGCTGAAGAAACATGACTTGCAAACAATGTAGTTTCCACACCATGGACTGAACACACCAATCCACTATATAAAACGGTCGTTACATATCCACCGTCTCCGTTCCTGGACAATGTTCAAAAGTAAATGACGTGCTATAAGCTTCAGTAGCCGTGTTTCACTCATTGAAGCGACTCGTCTTAAAGCTGTAATTAATTCGACACTATGCCACTTCCCTAAGCGCTGCTGTCGAAGCCATACAAACAAACAGGGCGTTGAATAGAGGGAGTCATACGTGAGACCTGGATTCCTGCAACTCCTTCTCCCCCTCACCCCCAACAAAGAAAAACAAATTCTGCCTCTGATGAACGAGGATCGTACAGTTACGTCTTGTGAACGCAAACACTAATATTTTTGTACTAACCACATTCCAATCACAAATCTAGTCCGAAATGATGTATTTTTAATATGTTTGTGTTAATCTTTAAAGTTACTTCTTAAGCATTTCCAGCCATCNAAATCTAGTCCGAAATGATGTATTTTTAATATGTTTGAGTTAATCTTTAAAGTTACTTCTTAAGCATTTCCAGCCATCGGAGTTAACTGATATCTTTGTGCATAATATGGTTACCTATATCTATATCTGACATATAACTTTGATACCACTTTTATGAAGATCAATACATAAGAGCTATATGCACTTAGGAGTAACTTTCAGCATTGTCCCAATGAAATTCCTAATTTATTATATTGTTTTTTCGTTTCAGTACATATTGCTTTTATTGTATATTGCAATAATAAAAGCATGGTTTAAAAACGTTTCTATACCTAAAATTTTATTTTGTGTGTGTTAAATTAAAAGACTGCCAGAAAATTGTGGTTGAAAACCTAGTACTCTCAGACATCAAATATTTCATTTTACAGAGATTCACCGTTATGTTGCCACTCTTTCATAATTTTAAAATATCTCCACTAAAACTAATATTGAATCACTAACAGAATTAAGAATAATTGGAGAGAATACAGTGTGAACTGATCACGTCGATTGCTGATGATTATCACATTGCGTATGAATCGCAAGAACAGAATTTGGGAAGGCCTGTGGCGCTTTTCCTGGACTGGTGGTTGGAAAACGAACCATGTCACGGGAGAGAGACACGGTCGTTCAAAGGTGAAGGTAAAATACTATGTATACACCGTATTGGATCTAACATGGTGTCAAAAACATTCTCATGCAATTTGTAAACCTAGGAATGCTGCCGATTTAATTTCGAAAATTTATCTTTTTTTGACAAGTATTGAAGACAAACAGCAACATCGTTATCAAATTGTGAATCGTTTATGGGTCTGATCGTGATACAAAAATATTACAATTTGATTTCTTATATTATTTATAATCGCGTGAATGTGTGTTAAATATTGACCAAGGAGACTGAAAGTTTGAGCAGGAAGTTAAATTGTGATATTGCAGTACATAATAGTTTTGTTTTATCATTATTATACTGTATTAAACTGTGAATAATTAAGTCAACACATTATTATACAGTTATAGGTCATACATTTCTCCTTGAGCAGATCCTCTATTACGTTACAAATTTAAATTGGTTATTAGAATATTTAAAAAATGATTGTTTAACTGTTTTACAATACTCATGTATATATTTGGCTACGATTTACATTAATTATAAATTTATATATATATATATATATATATATATATATATATATATATATATATATATATANATGCATTAAGGGCGCCTGCTTCGTTAGATATCATATCGTTCATCATATCTTTGATCATAGATTTGACATAGAAATATGACCGTGTAATACTGGCCTTAGGTTAGGGATGACAGCGCTCTCTCGTGCTACCTTTGACGCACTACACTCTATAAGAGTTCACATTCTCACCATGTGAAGGTTATAAAAGTACGATAATCTGGAGTATGATCAAGTAGGTCGGGGTTGAAATATATATCAGACTAAATTCTGTGTATCGTGTGGCTGTAGCGTGCAATATATGTCATATATCTACAGGTGGCCATAACACTGCAATTTTTAATTTCAATCCGTGAATTTCGTATCGGTGTTTATCCATCTCTCGTAGCTAAATGAACATATCCTATTTTCCGAATTCTTCCTTCAGAAAATAACTCATTCCTTGGGTTGATTCCGAAGAAAACTGTCAGATTTTTAAACTCTTGTACGTCGCTAAATTTGTTGTCGATGTTTTTATACCATTTGCTCAAAGTCATGTAACATAACCTAAAACAATGCAATATGAGTGGCTAACACGAATTGCCAACTTTATAAAGCAAACACTCAAAACTTACTAGCGTGTATTTAATAAATATCAATAGTGGTCCCAAAAACGACTATTTTTTCTGTAAAAAAAAATACAAGTTAATAATACAAAATGCGAAGACACAAGGTAATATTCGCTTCACACGCTCGATGGGGAAAGAACAGAATAGCCTCACTTACACAAGTGCATTGAATTGATGACCGTGTTGGCAGTAGATTTAAGTTTTTGAAGAAATCAGGAAGTACTGCCAACATAACGGTAGGTATATTTATCATTACTCTAATGAAAGAATGCGAAGTAAAAGCTCTAACTACACTGTGTTAAAGCCCTGTATCATCAGCAAGCCTGTTAGACTAGCAAAAAAATAATCAATAATTTATTGTCAATAGGGCAGTTACAAATTGCTTATAATCATGCTTAGGATAATAAGTTAATAAACTGATCTACTTTATAACAAACTAGTAAACTCAATGCTTCACTCCCGTTCATGTTATTTTTCTTTGCTCACGTTCCTCGACTTTGAGTATAATTATCTCCTCAGACAACTGTAGTTAACAGTTAAAAATATATTCACGTCCTTTCTTGGAAATCCTTAACCAGTTCGCAAGTGGTTCCCGATTCTGATTTTATTTTAATTTGATAATTTTATTTTAAATTTTAATTTAATTTACATTTATACGACATTCATATAATATAAATTATATACTATAGAAAGCTGTATTCAGCAGACAAATATTATGTATTGTGTTCAACAAGTACAATATTAATTGATTTCTATAGTATATAATTTTGTTATATAAATGATATATAATTCTTTATTACTCGGTATTAGGTAAGAAAAGCACTACATAACTCGCTAACGTTTCGGTTATATTCTATCCATCCTCACGGTTCGTTACAATATTTCTATAACATCAACATTCATATACCAGTGGATGTCGTATGCAGGTGTATAGGTATAGAGGTTGATGTTGTAGAAATATTATATCAAGTCCGAAGGATGGATAGAATGTATCCGAAATGTTGGCGAGTTATTTAGTGTTTTTCTTCTTCTTATGACCTCATATAATTCTCCCGATTCTTACGAAATCATTAAAATAAAAATAGAATTTTCATAATCAAATTATTTTCAATATATTGCAAATAAAATACAATTTTCCACATTACTTCTGGTCCTCATGCGCATACCAATTTGTCTCTGTCATTTGTTAGTTTTCCTACAAAAATTATATTGAAAGAATGTAGTTGGAATCCTATAAATCAAATACTGGTGTTGTGGTGCAAACAAACACGATTTCTCGTTACTTGCCTGCTAGAATCCTGAAGTCGTAAACAGTGCGAAATGTACTTTGAGTTTGGTACAACATGCGTAATTACAAAAATCATTTCTTTTAATTGTATTCAAACAAAAATAAAAGCGGGACCATAACACTTCACGTTCTCAACCTGTAGAAAATCATCAAATAAGACAATATACTTCAAAAGGATTTTTCATACGTAACATAAAAACGCTTTTTCTTCTAAAAATCCTGAAATGGCATTCTAGCTCATCTTCATTAACGATAGTACTATCGATAATAATCGATAGCAGATAGTACTATCGATACTATCGACAGTTTTCGATAGGTATACTATCGTGCTTTAGCGAGCCCTAGTTCCAACATTCAAGAGTCGTGTCGACGCAGAAAATAAATTACTGCACACTTTCAACATGTTCGCTTTGGTTCTCACTTCAATTATGTGCAATTATGGAACATAAATATCAGGTATCAACACGAACACTTGTCATCAATATATGCTTTACTAAAATCACAAACTTGTTTGTATTCATGTCGGGCAAAATTGGATACATAATTTTCTATGACGCAGGAGTTAACGTTTTAAAATTTATGTACCACAAATACAATGTAGGACATCGCGTTTACCATGAAATATTAAAATTTAATAATAATCGTAATAATCTCTTCTCTACTTGTTGATTAGTAAAAATAGTATGTTAATAAAACGGAAGCCAACAAAGTTGAATGCGAAATTTCGGGACACGCAATCCTAATGCATTATGTATAAAATGTTACCGCCTTTGAAAAAATACGTATCGTAGAGAAGGAAAAGAAAAAAAAGAAAAGAAAAAAAAGGTAGTACAAGAGTTTAGCTTCGCACAGCAATAGTTCTTAGTTCTAGGTATTATAGCCGTCCTGAAGTACACCCCAAAATGTTCCAGTGAACATTTGAACACTACTCTATGAACGTTTTTACCCTTATGGAGCAAAATGTTTGACTTTAAATTACTATGGGCTTATATGGAAAACATTTCGCAGGCTTATGGTTTTTTGCACGTTCTCGAACAATTATCGGCTTCTCAAAACAAAAAGAAACAGCTAAAACATAACGAACGAATCCAGCAACGTATGGAAGTGAAGAATTTCATACCTTTCGTGGAGTTTCAAAGAATGAATCAACAAATACTGTGGAAAATACTGTTCTACCGTAAAAGGTTGCTGTATCACGTTGCAGAAGTTAATGTGATCCTAGCCCAAGAAAGATTCAAACAAAAATATAAATTTAATTTCAAGTTTCAAATTTGCAAAATTCTGCAAATCCATCAATAGAAATCATAGAACTCTTTCGACGAATATCTCTAAGTTTCGTGAATAGTTGACATCGTGACTTCAGTCAACGCGTGCAGATTGCAATTTCGTTTTCGCAGTTTACCCCCACAAGAAAGCGCGATGCTCGTTCTATAACTCATATGACCGTTATTACGAACGTATGGGAGAGCCTTGGGGGACGCCATATCTTACAAATCAGCTGCCCTCAACGACACAGTCCTTCAGCGTAGTTCGTGACCCTCCACAAAAGCACGCCAACCTCCATTCACTGGGTGAATGGCAGTGCGGAAACCTTATTTAGCACATCTTGGGTTTCCATGAAAGCACACGAGGGAAGGGAGAATTTCTGGAAAACCGCTCTTCCGCGTGCGCCGGGGATTGTGAGTGACACGAGGGGCGGAAGAGGCAATGCCTTATCTCCCTTTGTCCTATCCTCGTCTTCTTTCATTCGCATTCACTGGAGGAAAGGGCGAGGTAAGAATTAGCAGGTCTCGTTGACGCTAATTTCTGTACTATGTTTATCATTTATTCGTTTGACGACACACCAGACTGAATGGTACTCGAATTTCTCATCTAACTTACAAGGAAGATATTGCTGCGTAGTTACATCAAAAAGTAAACATGCATGTAAACGGCCAGGTGAAAATTGCGACGGACCGGGACTCGAACCCAGGACCTCCTACTCTGGCCGCAGGTGTGCTGTCCACCGGACCAACCGCTTCCATTGAAACAGCCTGAATAGGAATGTGACCCAAGTTCACCGGAACAGGGTGGATGTTGAGTATAGACTTGGGAGTCGAAGCAGGTGTTGCAGTGGACAGCACTTCTGTGGTCAGAGCAGGACTTCCCGGGTGCGAGTCCTCGTCCGTTTGTTTTAACCTGGACGTTGACAATGCAAACGCTCCTCCTCGAGTAGGTACTCGTAGATATTTTTATTCATTCTCTAAAGGAGCGGTGTCCAAGTTGTTGGATAATCCTACCAATTGGGATTCCTCTCATCTACTCCAGACAAATGTCAGTTCGCTACCTTAGATTCCTCGGAAACCCCCATCTCTCCTTCCCAATTCCCTATTCAAAATCATGTGGAAGTGAGGAAGAGGATGTCCATTGGTTTGAATTTCATCACACCATAAAAATTAGATATTAGACCTACGCTGTCCAAATGGCAGTCCGCAATTTATAGAACATTTTACATCAAAGTTTTCACCAAACGCTGAGTGAACAACTTTGAATAATAAGTATGAGCTATAAGCTGCCAGAATTTTGGCCTGTCCAGAAGGGAGAAATAGAAAACTATGTTTGGAATTGCTGCGTCATACATTACGATACGAAAACATACCAAATATTAAACATACTATTCAGAAATAAGGAAATACACATTTAATATTTCCATTTTTTTTCATTAGAATCAAAATATCACGTTACAAACAAATATGATTCATTAGTTTTATTCGTTGGGCAACAACTAGTGGTTACCTCACCTGTGATCAAAGCAGGGAGTCCCGGGTTCGATTCCCGGCTCGTCGCCATTTTCACCTGACTGAGAAATATTACAAATCTTCTCCAAGTGTAGGTTATATGAAAGAAATATATGCAAAATAATTATGCTTCTCGGTGATCTGACTAATTTGAAGTGCTAGTCGTGTACTTACTTTCATTTTATTTCAAACTCTACTGGAAGTTTCAAATCCAGTGTCACACCGAATTTTCTCAAAAGATACGAATGGGAAGAAAAATGTCTGAGACCAAAAAGTTAAAATTTTGAGGCTATTAATCCAAGCTAAAACATAATAATAATAATAATAATAATAATAATAATCTTTCATTCAAACCTCGTTTTTAACCGTATATCTCGACCGAAACTATGATATTCGTATTATATTTATTATGTTATGTTGAATGAAAATGGGAGACGGGACCGAGATTCGAACTCGGGACCTTCAGCTGAATTCGCTCATGCGCTTACCAACTGCGCAATCCCGTTCGCCTTCCGACCCAGTCTACCATTAACATTCAACTAGAGAAGGTCAGAAGGTGAACGGGATGGCGCTGTTGGTAAGCGCATGAGGGCGTTACGTTGAAGGTCCCGAGTTCGAATCTCGGTCCCGTCTCCCATTTTCATTCAACATAACATAATTAATCTGTTACCTGGCGGCGAGGTTCACCGCAATTTAAAAGATTTCTATGTGTTTTTATTATGTTTGTTTCAACTTGCAATAGATAGTGTTGTAACGAGTAGAAATAAAATAATAAGTGTACGAAATAAACTTTGAATTGAAAAAAAAAAAGTCATGATGGAAACACGTATAATTTTAGGATTATAGAGCCATCTCACGCAAGATAAGTGGAATGGAAGTAGTAGTTTTTCCCGCAGAGTTCTGAGTTAATAAGTCCCTCAAAAATATCAACTTTTCTTCAGATTTTTTCCCATACTACATTTTGAGTTATTCCGATGTCACACTATTTGATATAAACACTCTGCATATAATCAATCAAACTAAATAACTAAACTTTTTCAAGTATTTTCATTCTTTGGTACAAATTATAATGAAACAATTTAAAACATACAATAAATACCATCTTTCTCCTCAGTAGATATATTATTTTTTCAACTTCAATGAGTTTCTCGAAACTTCCCCGCAATTTACTACAGAAAATTGTCTGCGATGTATCTGTAACCTCTGTATTATATTTATGAATATGGATATCATAATCGGAAATTCATGACAGAAAATATCGAAAGGAGAAAGGACGTTTTGATAACTACTCCAGCAACTATCTGATGTTTCTGAGTGGGATACGTTGGCGGGGAGAAATTTTTTGTTAATCGTACATGTTAGTCACCATATATTTCTTCTCAGTGCGATTAAGAATAAGGCTGAAAGTGTGTTAAATGATGCTTCTAGTCATTAACATTAGCAGGGTTTCACAGTGGGAATAAGCTGCGAGCATAATGACTACTCACAAAGGACAGATACGTCTCGTCAACGACAAAAGCATAGGTCCTAGTGATCTGCGGGCGAAACGGAATTTTTAATGACAATTTAATATATTTTGAAACACATTAGGGAAATGTATGAATATACGAAAATAGACGCAACAAACAAAACAAAATTTATGACAGACATCAAAACTGCACCAGATGAACTCCAAATTGGCAACAACAAGATGTTTCGAGTAAACAAATTTAAATATTTCGGTGAATGGATTACAGCAAATTGTAATGAAAAAAAATCTATTGAATCGAAACTCCAGAAAATGGAGACCGCTTTTCAGTTAACAAAAAATATATACAAAAAAGGAGTCTCTCCTGGAACTGCAAAATCCGACACTATACAACTGTAATCAAACCTGAAGCTCTCTACGCTTCAGAGATACTCAATCTCCAACATAAAACATTAAAACAGCAAATAGAAGTGAAAGAACGTAAAATAATGAAAAAAATCCTAGGACCAAGAACCAAAGACGGTGTACATTTTATCCAAAGCCTAACACAAAAAATTCCCAAAATCACAGACTCAATGCGAATGCGAAGAATTCAGTTCTTGGGACACTTAGAAAGAATTGATCCGAACAGACTAACCTACGAAATACATACATTCTTAAAGAACAAGGCTACTAGACCAAATTGGTACAAACAGACAGAAAAGGATCTGAAAGATTTAGGATCACCAAACTTACAAGACCGAAATGAAATCAGAAAAGTCACTCATACGCGGGGTTTCCAGGAAGAAGAGAGAAGGACTCTAACCGATCTACATCATGGTCAGCACAACAGAAACACATCCACTCATTGCGCATGAAGCAATACTTGACCAAAAGGAAGGCTAGAAAGTGTTGATTCCTCGTGGTCCTAAGTGATCCATTCGCGAAGAAGAAGAAGAATACGCAACTTATTTGCGTATTGTCGTGACCATTGGAACTCGAAGGTCACAAATGATTTCAATTGTAACAATAAATCGTGAATTTAGTGTTATTTCAATTCTTATGATTTTTAAACACTATACTCAGAATAATCTATAGTTCGATAATAACTTCGATAATATCTTATCTCGGAACTTTTGCTGAAATTTTTTTGAATCCGCCTCTGCCTTAGGGCCCTTGATCGGAATTGATGGGATGGTCCCTTGCTTGCTTCCGGAGAGTAAATTAGTTTATTTTTCCTCCATGTGGTCATACGCAGTTTGTACTGTTTTTTGACAGTAAATAAATTTAAATTTAAATTTCCGGTGGAATGGGAAGTCACAAGAATAAAATGGGAAATCACAAAGATTCTCACTTTTCAGGGATACTAATTAACCTACACGAAAATATTCAATAGTTTTTCATCGTTTTAATCGTGGCACTATAAGTATATAACATCTCTCAATCCAGATCAAATTTCTCTCCGACTTTTTATGCACTCTCCGTTCAAATATCTGTCAGGCAAGTCACAGACAATTATTTCACGTATTTCATTTTCACATCCTGGCCCGGGTTCTTCTCCGGTTTTCCTTCGGATAGAGGCGGATTTTTATAGAGACTCGCTGGGTTCTTGCCTGGAGGCATCTATTGAAATAATTATTGGAAAATTTAATGTTATTTAATAGTTACGAATTATCAACAATAGTTTCCGAATCCCCCCAGGGGACTTACATCGAGTAAGTACGTGTTTGGCGAACACGGGGCCCCGAGCTGAGTCTGGCATTACTTCCACTTACTTGTGCCATGCTCCTTCCTTTCTCTTTTCTGACCTCCCTTGGTCACCTCTTGTTCTTTTCGATCCCGACGCTATTAGGGCTAGGGTATCTTTCATTTTCCTCTTTCCTCGTCTTCTTTTTTTAAAAATGTTTTTTAGTAAAAGTCATGTGATATATTGGAATTTGTGTTTTGAGTTGTAATGCAGGAGGGTTTTTAGTGGGTATGGCTGAGTCTTTCGGCGAGTCCCACACGCGGGGAGAGTCATGTTGGCTCTCCCTAGTGCGTAACTGCATGTACAAGTTTTAAGGGCTCTAATGACCTCGCTGTTGACGAGCCCTAAAGCCCCACACACACACAAAAAAAAAAGTTTCCGAATGATTTATAGTTTGATAATAATATGTACTTGTGAAATAACTTTTTTGTGTTTATTAAATACAAATTTTTAAGTATTATGTTAATATTATAAGATGTACGGAACTATTTTATCGTTAGGAGTATGTTGAAATGTTAAATCCGCCTCTGCCTTAGGGTCCTTGATCGGAATTGATGGAATGGTCCCTTGTTTGCTTCCGGAGAGTAAATTAGTTTATTATCCTCGACGTGGTCACACGCAGTTTGTAACTGCTTTTTTGACAATAAAGTTTATTATTATCAAAAAATTTAATCTGAACCATGAAGGAAAGGGGTGAATAGCTTGAATGTAAATTTCTTATTTAAACGTCGAACATATTTAGAGAAGAGTGATTTACGAATAGCAGGCAAATTTAATGACCGACCATTATGTTAAGCTTGATCGTTTGATTCAGGATTCTAGGGTGTTCATCTTTCACTGTGAGTAATCATTTAAACTATAAACATCTTCATGAATGTATTAACTGTAATAAATTGTTTATTAATGCCTTTGGTAGTTTTTAAGTTTAAGTAATTAAGATATGAACATTCCTTGGAAAAAAATTGGGAGGATTCCTGTGCATTAAAATTCTCGAAGGAAATCACAATTGACCGAGAAAATTTAGTTATCGTTAAGTTTACAACAATGACCAGAACTGTGTTTACAAGGACAAAAAAAGTGAACATCAGTTTTGCTTCGTGGAGTTTGTATGACTGCTGTCATTAAAAACTACGCAATGAAAACATTCCGTGTTTGGTGTTCTTGCTTCGTGTAAGTAACCAAAGCGTGCAAACAGTGAAGTGTGGTTAGCTACAAAGCCCAAGCGCTGTGATTGTAAGTAAGCACCAATTGTTTCGTTAGTGTTTTGGCTGAAAAATTAAAACGGCGTTTCGTCAAGTCATCGCCCGCGGCAGTGTCTCTTCGTCCCCATGCCGCCGCCGCTATCTGAGCGCGCCTGCCGCCGAGCGGCCGCCCTTGGCGCGATGGGAAGCGTCGTCGCCGCCGCCCCACAGCGGAATCCGTCGCTCAGTTGAACGCGCGTGCCAGCGACGCCAGCGACAATGTCCGTGCAGAAGAACGCCGTTGCCGCGTCCAGCGCCCTCTGCGCCACCCAGTTGGACCTCGACCTGCATTCCGACGGCGCCCGTATGTGACGACGGCGATGGCGCCTCCGGCCAAGTCATGCGCCAGCGGTAAGTGACGCCCTGCGGCCCCGCCGGGGCTTGGCGCTCGCGCGTGCGGCCCGCTGCTGCCCGAGCACGGCCTACGCCGCCATTTCGACCATGTTCGTGCAGAGGAGGTTAGGGTTGGCGCCGCGCGACTGCGATGCGCTCTTGTCCCGATCGAGAGACACACGTCGGCGATAGATCGATATGCCATCCCTCCATCCATTGACAAATGAATGCCGAGGCTCTGTTCTCATTGACGACGCGACGTAACTGGATTTTGTAGATGTGAGGAGAACTAGTCGGAAGATCTATTTTCTCCTCGTGTTAGCCGACGCTATGGACCGGCGGGAAAGACTGATGTACATGCTATATCCCCGGCCTGCCAAGAGGAGAAAACCTCAAATGTACGTAGTGTGCTCGGCGTGATGGTGCATTATGGCGGTGCGCTCTCTTCTCTTGCGGGCGGGGAATGACAGGGATTATGGAGAAGACCGTTATCGTCAGTGAGTCCAGAATCTTATATCAGTGTGTATATCGTATTTCTACGAAGATATCAAGGGATGGTCCTTGTGCGGAAAGTATTTCTGCAAGATGTAGCTTGCTAACCTCGAAGAATTCGCGTTTTCTTCCTCATGCAAATGGTAGGATACTACGGCAGACTCAAATGGTGGCAACAATATGACTGATAATTCCTCAAAGATGAATCATTGAATCAGTTCATTTTTTCGTAGATTTCATCGCAAGTTAGAAAGACTTTTAGTGAATTTTGATCGATGGAATCTCAATAGGAGAAAATGTACTTGAGTATTTTCGTCGTGTGAAATGGCGTCTCATCTGTGATTTGAATATCGTGTTCCTCCGAGGAACAGCGATCTACCCTGCAACAATACGAAAACTGGCTTCTTACAACGATGATATTTACATTATTGTCAAAAATAAGAAACCACTATTTCAGTTTAACTTGCATTATTGTGTGGGAATGAGCTACTGGACTAACATTCATTTCTTTCATATTGCCACTGTTTTCGTTAATGTATTGTGAAGTGATAAGTGAATACGAACGGTTATTCCAGATGGAATAGTGAATGGTTTTTGTCAAAATATAATTAATATAATCCGGAGTTTGGATTTGTGTTTTAATCATGAGCGTTCGTAAATATCAAACGTTAACCAAATTGATGGTGTTCTTCAAAGTGTCGAGAACAAAAATACAGTTAAATAAAAATTATTAATATCCGTTTCATTTCAATGGAAGTTTCTAGAAGATATAACGAGATAAATGAATATCAATTTAAAGACATAATGTGGCATAAACGGCAGAAGATCGCGCCAAGATGTCATGAAATAATATAAAGTTCATTCTAATTTTTTATTTATTTTTAGTTATATTTGGAGTACATTAATTATGTCTGATGCAGAAACCCTAGTGCCGCTGGTTCATGATTTTTGTAATTTTGTGTTTTTTTTAAACTTGAACCAAAATTCCATATTATCTGTTGCAGCTATTACGACAGATTGGCAGCTTTGCAACGGATTCGACGAAAACTCTTGGATCGAATAGAGGAGGATGCACTGTCAAGCTCCAGACAACCACCCACTGGCGATAATCTACAGTTCACAAATCTTATTTTTCATAACACAAAGTAAGTATTTCCTTTTCAAAGATTGTAGTCAATATGGTTTCTTTCCAGATTCATCATTGAGACTTTTGTAAATAACGATTGTGTGACATAATTCGGTCTCGCGTTTATTTTCCACATCCGTTTTAGGACGCTCTTCATGACACATCAGTTCTTTTGTTTCCCAAACAACGACGATCACTGAATTAAATGATTTATCTCGGATCTATGGGAAGACTCTTGCAATGAATATTCAGAGTTCATTACTGGTATATTATCCTGTTTCTTTTGTGGAAACTGTTGGCGAAATCCATTCAGCAAGGTATTTAACTCTTCTTTTTTGTTTAAATTGCCTTTACTATGTTTTCACGAGATAAGTATATTATCTCCTCTCACAAAATCTTAGTGTCACAACACGCCATATTTCAAAACACGATTGGTATCTAAAGAATTGGTTGGAAACATAGCACTTTTTTATTGGATGTAGTAATTTCTTGACGAAAATCTGATTTGTAATTTGTTCTGGACAGCAAAAAGGTTGGATAAACTTTTGTGAGATATGGGCGCTGAACTATTGCTAATGTTTTGAGTCTACTCCTTTAAACTTCCTTGTTAATGTTACTTGCATGAGGCTTGTTCCTCGTTGTGGCTCCTCTCTAAGAACTTTTTTTCAGATTAACATCCATTATAATTTTTTAATTTTGTGCCCCTTGGTGTTGAATGTATAGTAATACTGGTACTGGTGTACTTGAAGGCAGTCTACTTGCTATTATCTTCTATATAACATTTACACTATTGTGGCATTATCTTCACTTACAAAAGTTAATTTTTCAAACAGAGTTGGCTAAATAATAGTTTAAACCACTTGCTTTCTTTAAAATAGAAACCCACTTTTTTAAAACAAATTTTACTGTTCTATCTTTTTCTAGAACAACTATGACTTAAATCAAAGAGGTTTCAAAAATTCAAATGCATGAGTTTATATTAACTTCTTGTTGTTAAACCAGTATCAACTATCAGTTGCATTACTTCAATTGTTGTTGCTAGTAATGTGACAATAACTTGAGTGTAAGGGAAAAATGAGTGTGGTTATATTTAAAAAAAGATGAGAAATGTAATAATAATATTAATATTTTGATAGATCAATCCTCACCGACAAGACAATCCATCACAACAGACCAGATATTATTCTAATAGATAAAAAGTCAAGAAAATCACACACATCATAGATATTGCAGTAACCAACACCCACAACCTACAAACTACTTACAATGATAAAATTCAAAAATATGAAGATTTGAAAACAAATTCTTCGCTTAGGTAATATGGAGTGTGTATATATAGTTCCCATAGTGTGTATATATAGTCCTGTCCACCTCTGGAGTCATCCCTCACAGACTGCATCTGAGCATAAATCGACTTCATCTCCCAAAAACCATTTTTCTAACTTTACAAAAAGCAGCCATCCTTAACACCTGTAGAAAGATATTTAAGTTGTGACATTGCTTGAGGTGATGATGCTTGGTATACCGCGCACCTCACCTGAATCCAACTGCAAATTGTAAAAATAGTTCATGAAAATAAATTAATAATAATAATGTCTTCCTCATGTGGCGTGGCCCGGGCCATATGACCCGCTCTTCCCTCAAACCACTCACATAATACATACAATAACTATACAAGAAAAAGTTAAATTACATTTTTTTTACTTTTAAAATGACACAAATTAATTTAAGTTGCAAAAATGAAAGTTTTTCAAAGCATTGTGACATATTATTTATGTATTTTTTGAAACATATATTTCAACTTATGTTATTACTTCCAGATATGAGTACACGTGTTTTAACAATGTTAAGCTCACTTGCTTTTCACTAGGAACTGAGATTCATGAATACTATGAACTTATTTTCGTAATCTCCGAATGAAATTGTTGGATATCCCCAATAATAATGAACCTTAACTCCTTTTCCCTTGTCTAGTAGGGGTCGGAGATGAAGGATGGTATGATGCCTCTTTTTGTCATGGAAGGGAAAATTACAGGGGTGCCGGATGCCCTTCCTGCCGCACCTGAATTATGATTGACATGGGGGTGAATGATAATGAGAGAATGTTGTGGTGGAATAATAGGCAGGGGAAACGGGAGAACCCCGAGAAAACCTTCCGCGAACACCGCTCCGTCCACCACCTCGGATTCTACTTGGATCAGACCGGGTTTGAATCGGCGTCCCCAGAGGTAGAAGGCGAGAGCGTTAGGCACTACGCCACTGGTCGCAAATAGTTAGATATTCCCAACGCAACTATAAATATTGTTATTTGGAGTTCATAGGGGTGAGGGTGGGTGATTATTCTAAAAAATAATATATTTTTGGGATTAATTGTCTTTAATTTGGCGCAAAAGATCATGTTGCTGTTTTCATTATATTGAGACAAAGATCATCAAATGTTACTATTTTGTTTATATTGGTTTTCTAAGAACATAATTAATTGATACTACTTCCTATACAATGTTGAGAGTGATAAAACAAAGACTACACCAAACCTTTCCGTTAAATCATTGCCTCTGTATGCTATTGAGATAATAAATTACCTTGATTTGTTTTTTCTTGCAATATTTTTAGGGTTATGTGGGGTAATTGTAAAGAAGTTTGAAATGTTTCTCTTTCACGCCTGAATTTCGATGACTTACTTCGTAAAAAATATACTTTTAAACACAGTAATATTGCGAGTCACTCTCCAACTTCATAATTCGTTTGTAATAAAGATTCCAAGCATGAAATTTCCCACATTACAATTACCCCTAAGACAACGGGGTAATTGAAAACAACGAATTCTCTCCTAAAGTAAAGTATGGAACAAGTATGGACATAAGTTATTGTAGTTATACTAACTTTAAATTTTATTTTGACCACCTCTAATTACATGCTTCCATTTATTACTTTCGATGTTTATATTACCACATTATCCCCATTTTTTCGATACAAATACCCTTAAATCCTGACTGATATCATAGAATGGTAATAATAATTATTATATATTATCGTATTATTATTCAAAATGCCCTTAAGCCCGGACTGTTTCATTGGTCACCACAACGTCCTGCAAACCAAAGTGATCAATTTAATATAATGTTTACACATTTCATATGTTATTTTACCGGATAAACCCTGTACGTCAACCATGAATTCAACTTCAGATTCAAAAATATGAAACCTCAGCGTATTAAACGCAAGGCGAGTTAAAAGCAATCGTTCACTTTGCCAAAAAGCGTTAGAAGTTTTTTAGTGCCTTCGTTTTCATTAACTGGAGAAGGTGAGCTTGCTTTTGAGATTGATTTTTTTGCAAAGAAAATTATTTCATCAGCTTGAATGAACTAGTTTTTGTGTTATCAATTCCTTACAGTGTCTTCCGATTCATAACTATAAGAAAGGAAAATGAAGTCTCTCGTACATTAGAAACTAAGCAAATGAATGCAGCCAGGAATTAGCAAAATTATTATTCCTGAGATAAGATTGGATAAAGTAAAACAAAATATATCAGTTGCGACTGAAGGAAGATGCATGTTGTGTATAATTTTCAATGTATATTTGTGTTATGGAACTAAATTGCAACTCAAGCTACTTGAATTTTTTGTGTTCATTCTGAACTAAATGTTATGTCAGAGGATTTAAAATACTCATCACCGTTGCCCTCGTAGAAGCAAAGAAAGAGACAGTTGGTTATAAGATGGGAGGAAAGTGATTTCGTAAGACTTGCTTTGTAGACATGAGACATTCAGTAACAACATGAGATGGACTTACAGAATATTACAATATGCGGCACGAGTATTATGCAATGTGTGTTATTTTAAAAAACGCTATTGCTCTGTTGATACGAGAAATTTGAAACTGCCCCCAATACAAAAATCTCCCATCACTTTAACAGTAACAATAAATTTCGTAATGATAAATTTTTATGGCAATGGAGGTTTTAGAGCATTTAGAGTTTTTGCCGATGAATTGTTCTGCTACTGTTAAAAGATTGACTTCACTTCACCACTATTGGACTCAAGGGTTTTTCCCCATTATACACACATTAAAACTAGCCTAAAAGACTAACCATTCATTATTTCCTACGAATTATTAACTTAAGCAATCCTACGTACCATCAAAATAATTTTATTTCCAATAAATAACATTATCTCAATATTAAAATTTATTATTGAAATTGTCTTGAAATGTTTATTTTTATTTATTTTATGTAATATCTTACTGAAGACAATAATATTTTCCAAAATAAAATAAAAAGAAGGAATTTTGAAAGATGAGCCCCAGTTTAGGATGATCTTTTCTTCATAAGTAGAGTGGTAATGAGTCACAGTCCTATTATGAAATCCTCCATTACAGTTATGTGCACAAGTTTATACGATTACTTTTTTTTTTCATGGAAACCCTCAAACATTTACTCAAGTTGGTTTAAACTGTTATTAGGAATATGTCAAATGAATTTCCATGCATCTTTTTCATTATCCTGGCCCGGGTTATTCCCCAGTTTTCCTTCGGGTAGAGGCGGATTTCTTATGCAGGTTCTCTAGGCTTTTGTCTAGGGGCGCGTTTATTGCAACAAGAAATAGTGAATTTAGTGTTATTTTCAATTCTTTTAATTTTTAAACACTATACTCAGAATAATCTATAGTTCGATAATAATTGACACACGTAAAATAAGTTTTTTGTGTTAAATTACACATTGTGTCGATATTCTATTAGTATTATAACTCGTAGCTAACTTTTTATCTTATCAAGGGTTTTGCTGAAATTTTTGAATCCACCTCTGTCTGAGGGCCCTTCATCGGAATTGATGAGATGGTCCCTTGCTTGCTTCCGGAGAGTAAATTAGTTTAGTGTCCTCCACGTGGTCATAGGCAGTTTGTACTGCGTTTTTGACAAATTTATTATTATTATTATTAAATTTATAGTTATAAGTATTGTTTTTATCTCATAAATGGAACCAGGAGAGTGACCGCTCTCGCACTTAATTTTGCCGAATATACCGCAAATTCCACGCATTCGTCTTCTCAGTGTAGTGTTGTATGCGTGTAGTCAAACGATTCCATTGTTTTTAAGCATTTTTGCGTATAATTATGGAAAATAAAATGTTATGTTTTTTATTAAGATGAATAATTAATTGAGTACATACCTTCTTTAAAGAGTACGTAAATAAGTGAACAATATTAAAGTAGAACAAATATATGTAGGCTGCACTACGATTGCTCATTACATATATTTGTGAGAGTATTTTTCCCATTCAGCTCTGATTTGATAAATAGTTGTTGGAGTTAGCAAATACATTATCCTCCCTTCTCGCCACGAGTTTTAACTTTCGCAAGAGCTTAGTCAGCGGGCTGTTAAGCGAAGAAAAGAAAAGTGAAGTCCCATTTTCTGTCTTTGTGCGGTGCAAATCAACTCTAAATTTTGAATTTATTTCAATCGATTGAATGAAATGGTTATACATTCGGTTATGTTTTATTTAATTCACAATACAAATGTTTCCTTCATAGAATTACTAAGTATAATAATAAACCGAATGCTACGTGAATGCATGAATTGCCCATGTAAATTATAGTAATAATAATAATAATAAGTGCCTTTATTATGTGGCGAAGCTCAAGTCATCAGGCCTGTTCTTCCGCATGACCACACGTCCAGAATGAATACATAAATATTTACATACACACAATACAATTCACACAACATGCATATGCAAGAAAGAAATAACTAAAATAATAACACATTCATACAACATAACACAATAATACATGGATAACAATAATTGGAGGATACATTCTTTAATTTTTTGAGTATACGAATTCGTTGAACATGATTTCCTGTAATTCGGACTTACTGTCAATCCGATAATATCATGGAGCGTAGCGTGTCAGATTAGTGCGATTATACTGTAGACTAGGAGACACTGGTTTGGGAGCGCCAGCTACCCCGCTTCAACAAGCGCTTACCGCATTTCTGAGAAGAACAAACTTGTGCTTCGACACTTCCAAGACGCCTCTCCTCATTTTATCGTGTATTCGTTTCGTGAAGAGGTTGCTGGTGGAAACCGGTCGCCTCGCGGATAGCATCGGCGACAGGGTCTCGAAGGGGGTCCTGCGTTGATTTACTTCGGCTACGCTCCGGAGTTGATTTACGAGCGACTTTCAACAGAATATTGCCACAGAATTGACACTTCAGTTTCTCGTGCTGTCTGATATAGAATAATCATTTGTAACTCACAACTTGCGAGTTGCTATACGCGGAGGAGTGTTTGCATCGTCATCGACCAGGTGAAAATTGCGACAGACCGGGACTCGAACCCGAGATCTTCTGCTTTGCTTCCACTGCACAACCCGCCTCGATTCGTCCGTACACAACATTCACGTGGCCTGTTCCGGTAAACTTAGATCACATCTCCATTCCCGGGAGGCCCCGGGTATTTACTCTTAACGAGTTTCTAGTTGCATTAACGGGTAATCNCTGTGGAAATATTATCCGAAAGTAGCTTGTAAATCAACTGTGGTGCGTTGTGAGTTATAAATGGCATCCTACATGTAGGTACGTGGAAACCGGGTTTAAGTCTTCCCAGCATTGGAGCCGCCTGGTCACTTATTCTTTGAATGGGGATATGATCCAAGTTCACCGGAACAGGCTTGGTGGAAATTGTGTACAAACGTGGGGAGTCTAGGCGGGTGGTGCAGTGGAGAGCACACCTACGGCCTCAGCAGCAAGTCCCGGGTTCAAGTACTGGTCCGACGCAATTTTCGCCTGACCGTTGACGATTCATAGAATAATCATCTTCGCGATGACTTCAATGTATCTTCATCAGAGTTTCCACTGTACATGGGGATGAGACATGCGAGGAAATGAGGTGGTAAAGTGTGAATTGAAATGAACTTGAAAGAAGAAAACGGGTCATTTTCTTTCTTAGATCCGGTTTTACAGAATAATCGCGATTTTCTTAAAAGTCAAATATATTTACGTATACATAAACAGAAATACAATATTTAGAGATTTATCATATATTGGTGGGACAGAGGGACCATTCGCCGCAAAAGATCCCTTGATTGCCGTGGTCTGTGCCTACTGCACCCTGGTATTTACTCTTAACGAGTTTCTAGTTGCATTAACGGGTAATCACGACTAAATTATTATTAGGTAGAGTAGAGGAAATAAGTAAACGATAAAAATAGAGGCATAAGTGGCATTTGGCGGATATACTGAAAGTTGGTATGTTTTACAATTGCAAGCGGAAGACTGCAACTAGAGTATTCGTTAAGCACCGTTGGGAACCACAGAAAACCAACGGTCAGGGTAAGAGTAAAATATAAAGTGAAATATCTTTCTAAAATGTCCGATGAGCTACTGATAAAACTGTTGTAAAATATTACGGAAAATTTTCTACAAATCAAAGTCAGCTTTCTTCTCTTTCGTGACTTATAAGTTGGTCTTTTTCTCTCCATAAGACGCAATGTCTGTCACCAACAAAATAAGAAAATAATGCAATTATTTCATTTAAATGGTCGGTGATGTATGCTTTTCAAGTTGAAAACACAATAAGTACATATTACTCTGTTTATTTATGCCGCTTTAAGATACTTTAGTGATTTAATTCTATCTACTTTAGTACTACATTAAGGCATTGGACGAACTTGGCCTAATAAAGAAATTATCTTTTTGAAAATAAATGTATTCGATAAAAATTTCTTTCATAATTTTTAATTTTAGTACATATTATTGAATAAGACTGCATTTCATAGCATACTACTTACAATAGAATAAAATATGCGTAGCCTTGCTGCGATTGAAGATGTGTTCAGACGTATTTTGCTTCTGTACTTTCATAAGACATGTATACTAGTAAAAATTTCTTGCAGTTTAACTTGCCATAACGAATGATAGATACTAAATGTACCGAGGGAAATTGTGGAAAGTACGTCTATTAACATAGCATTATATCAATATTTTTGATGGAGTTGAACTACACATTCAACAGAATTTAAGTCGTCTTAAGAACGTTATATTTTCTTTGTACTCATATTATCAAACGTGTTAATTTATTCTTGTTTATATTAACAATTCTGTAAATTTAAACTTTTCTGTGAAGGTTCTTAAGCATTTCTCCTAATAGTATTCCAGAATAGTTTTTGTGCCTGCGTGTCTCAAGAATCGCGTGGATTTCTCCACGATTCCAAAAGGGGACAAGGATACCAATGAGTCGTTGGCTCTTGAAGGGAATAAGCTTCGACTTAAGTCCTCTGTTAAGTCATGGAGCAGTTCCTGTAGGTCAGTCAGGCGCGGGGATGTTTTACTGTCCCTCCTGCGCATAGGACTTGATCCTCTCACTTATCGGTATCTCTTGCAACTTGGTGATCAACCCGTATGTGAGGAGTGTAGTTCTTCTTCGACTGTGCGTCACCTACTAACTGATTGCAGAAAATACACCAGAATACGATGAAAAATTGGTTTGCCTGCAGATGTACCAATAATTCTCGGAAATTAAATGGATCATGTTATTGATATTGAAGTTCATAAATAGGTCGGAGCACGTCCCACAAGTTCCCGGGAGCTGATAAAAAAATTATAATGTATTGGGCAAATGTTGTCTGTTCTTCCCTATCATCTTTATGTTTAGATAATTCAGGAGGGTTTTTAGTAACGAATGGTTGAGTCTCACCTACGGGGAGAGTCATGTTGGCTCGCCCCATTGCGCGTAACAGCATTTTTCCTACCTGCCAAAAATCCCTACATACAAAAAATGTTTAGATATGTGAGGGCTGTAATGACCCATATGTTGGCGAACCCAAGTCCCTGTAATGAACTTGGATCCCTGGTTGTTCGATGTTGGAGCGTACGAGTAATTTGAATGGCGCTGGAAGCTGCAGTCTGCATCCCGAGACGGAACCCGACCGATCGTTTCGCATCTTCGACGACCTCACGCGAGGGCGCCACCAGATAAATCGTGGCGATAACTTGTATCCGATCTTCTATTTTTACGCGTTACATGGATATCCTCGTTTTTTCGTTCTCTGGGGAGGCACGTTTCTGCGAAAACAGTGTCAACCTTCATTACTTGTTTTCTCCTAATGAGACGGGAAGAAATTAATGGTTCCGTGCCGGGAGAATGTGATTCCATTACAACGGTTCTGTTGTGAACGGTCCAGGGTTCGAGATGGAGGAGATAGTCGTGGAGAGTCATTAGAGCCTCGCTTGCGAGTAGGGGTTTGGAATGAGTGTGAATCACAATGACATGTCGAGGTGCAGAACACACTTCGCGCTGTCACCATTAATAAATAGATCCAGTACTTTTTTATTACTTTAATGTGAAGAACGTTTATTCCCAAACATTTTAATTATTTATTTCATGTCTTGTGACGCTGAGGACTTGGGTGAGGGAATTGGGAAGAAGAGATTTCGGGTTGCTGAGGAATGTATGCCACCGAAGACATTTGTTTGGAGTATAATAAGGAAAAGCCGGTTGTAAACTTTTCCTAAAACGACCGAGCAGGGCAAAATTTTAGTGTAACTCAAAATAATAATTTATTGTTAGAAAAACAGTTATGTAAATAAATTAATTAAATACACTTATTGTCAAAAAGCAGTTGTACACTTATACCACGTGAAGGACAATAGACGAATTCTCCGGAAACAGGCAAGGGTGCAAATAGCATTTTTGAGACTCACTCAGAAATGCAAAATGCATCCGAATATCAATTAGAACATAAAAAAATTCGAATTGCTCGTTGAGTCGTGAAAACTATAAAGCGGGGTCCTTTGGGTAACGGTTACGTAACGTCTCCCCCATCAGTTCCATTTTTAGAAACTGTTGAAATTAGGGGTGAGCATAAGATTTTTAAAAAGGAGACGATTAGAGTAATGGACATTAAATTTGAAATGGAAATGCATTTAGGGAACAATCTTAGAATAAATGCAGTTTTTAACCCCGCAACTCCTCATGGAGGGGGAGGGTGAGATGTACACTCCCTCTTTAAGAAAGTTTGTTTACGGCTATCAACGACAAAGGATTTTTTTTGACATAATTCAATCGGTTTATACGTACAAAATCATAACACAGAAGTCATGGTGAGATAAGTGCACCGCTAATTTTGTCTCGCAGTGTTCGCATTATAGATCGCTTATGGTTGGGACGATGGTTGGAGTTTTTATGAAGGTACCGTTCGGTGTAAGTTATCGATTTTCTAATCGAGCAAGTGAACCATCTCTTCTACAGAGTCATAGTACATTCAAAAATGCCAACTATCCCTTATCCTTTTGCTCTTGTGAGCAGAATGCGAGTGTTGTTGAGGAGTGTAAGGAAATCTGCCATTGATTCACCACCCCGGATGGCAAACGAATCATCTACGTATCATGGTATGTGCGCACTGTTCAGTACATTGGATTCAAAATTCTCCATGTAATAGTTATCGATGACTGGGTCTTGTGGGTTTCGGTGACAAACCATAGAGCTGTTCGTAAAAAACCTTAATTCCTCTGCAAATATGCCATTGTTGTACAGATTATTGATGTCATAACTAAATTTGTTGTGAAGTGTCCGTGACAGTTCTCTTGGAAACCATGAAACAATATTAAAACATGATTCCAGAGATTGTTGTTTCATCCAATGGAATATGAGGAATGTTGTACGAGGAAATCGCATTATTCGATGTGAGGTGTCAGAAGTTGAGATATGTAGAAGGTGAGAGAACTTCCTGCACTCACAGTACGTCGAAAGGGACCATTGAGTTTACGATTTTAGAAAGCTCGTATAGTTTTCGAGGTGCAGCTTTTGATTTGAGTGAGAATTTATGAACAAGACTAGGTACGAAAGAAGACTCGACGAGTTTGTTTCTAACACGAAGTCCGCGAGTTTGTTTCTAACGCGAAGTGTGCTCCACATGTTGGTGTTGAGAATAGCTGTAGCATTACTTTTACCATTGCTGAGAATGAAAATATCCCCATTGTTTGTACCAGAATATTATTGAGGGTAAAAATACAACAACAAATATCTATTTAGCAGATCATCAAAATTTGCGGCCATTCAATGCGATTATTTTATATTATGAACTTTCAAAATACTCTATTTGGCTCTGTTATTTTTTCTAAGCAATGAATTTACGTATTCAATCACTGATGAAATATGGAATACAGAAAGTAGAGTATAGAAATGTAGTAAATCAAACTACGTGAAACACGTTAGTCAAGTAGCGGCATCAACACTCTCCTCGGGGATTCCTAAGCCAACAATCCCATCAGATTGTCTTCAATAGTTATGGTGTATTCACTTTCAAAAACATTGATTCGGAAACACACTGACACATGAAATTAGTCTCACGATAGCTGTTTAACTGCAAATCTAATTAAAACGAAAGTTGTATTGACTGGATGAGATCGAGTGACAAGGACAAATGGGGAAGTTCTGTTACTCTCCCAGACACCTGAAGGTTTGAAAGTTACGGATGATTAACTCGCTGCTCTCCTGCCCTTCTCAAGTCTTCACACAGACGATTCACGTCGCGTCCTGTCGCCGACGAGTAAGACATAAAGAAGCGGATCAGGACCATCATTAGTCCGTCTAATCGCGGGACAGGGTGTATTCTTGTTTACACAAATCACGGTGACATGGTCTGGATTCTCTTTTTTCTCAGACTATTTACGGTGATCGACGCATAGGCGTAGAGCGTATGATGTAGAGGTGTCCCCACCGTTTAGTTTGGCCTACGCGGAGAGATACCTTAATTCTCATCTACTGGCGCTTACGTATTCTGCATTGTTTTGGATACCAATTTCTGCCATTAATGTGTCTTAATAAAGGACTCATTAAACTGTATGAAGGAGGAGTACGAGCAATACCCGGTGATGCTGTTAGTGCATGGGCGAATCGTTTAAAAATATACGTACAGAAAGAAACTAGATAACATACAGTGTCTCAGTCTTTGAAGACAGTGGATGCTATGCGATAACACCAACTACGACTATTGAAGTTATCTTAGGAATTCCACCAATTGGTTTTTATTGAGAAGCTTTGGCTGCGATATTACTTGGATAAAAATGGGAAGATACGAATAGATTTCGACGAACACGACACAAAGGACAAATGACTTAAAACAAAAATTACGCGGAAATTGATGACTCCGTGGCCAATAAGGTGGGACATCAAAACAAGGGCGACCAGTATAAATATACATAAAACGAGTGGACTTAAAATGCATAAAAAGAATTGTTCGAACCCTTCAAAAGAGTTCAAGAGGTAATTTGCGGACATGGAAATTTTGAAACTTACCTAAGAAGAATCAGAAAGAGATGGGAAATGCAGAAGAGGAGATGAGAGGCCATACCACGTGCTCTTCGGGACGTAACAGACGTCATGGGAAGAAGAGATGGAGAAATATATGTAGGATGACATCTAACTGAGGACGAAGAGCGCTACAAACCACTGTAGTCATCATGTAAATAAAATATGTGAAATTCGAGACATTGTGAAAGGGATATTTTGAAGGTGCGTCACGACAAAAGAAAATTAGCTCACAACGTGTTAAAACATAGACTTCGTTAGGAATGTGGCTCATAATATAGGAAACCAATAATTAACCTTGTATTAATTTGTATGTCTTTCAATTCAAAATAAATGAGCTTTAAAAAAATATCCTATTTGCGCACTTAAGTACTGAACTCCATTTAAAATCAAGAAAAGAGAAAGGTTCTTCGTTAACAACGGAAACGTTATTTTTCATATTTCTGTCATCAATGAACCATAACGCATGCTTGAAAATTATTGATCTCCCCAAAATTACATTCTCTGTTCCTTCATTATGAACGCCCGAACGATGCTCAGAGCGAATCAAGCAAAGTGGGGAGAAAAGACATTCTATCCCTTTATAAACTACAATAAAAATATTCTGCACAAAAATGCCACGTGAATAATTACATCAAATCACCTATACATAGTGAAGGGCTAATGAAAATATTTGATGTATTATGAGACGAACATTCGACGGAATAATTGTTGTAATGTATTGAGCGTTAACTTTTTGTCTCATTGATCAATTATGAAAATGAAATTTGCACAATATTTGGTTAGGTTATGGATTATGTGGGGTATGAAGTTTGAGGAGTTCATTATCGCCGTCGGCACTACATCCTTGTGTATTATTATTATTATTTTCATTATAAGAATTAGTATTTGTAAATGAGAAATTTTGCTTACAATTGAAGCTTATTTACACGAGGCGATGGGAGGAGGTAGGTTCACCAACAACTTAGCCCACGTGGAGGGGTTAGTAGGAGTTAGTAACAGTAAGAGTTTGTGATAATTCGAGTAGCAGGAGGTGGATAAATGGAGGAGGATTCGCTTTTATGAACTGGGACATTAATATAAAAAGTTACAAAGTTTTTCTGACCCCACCGAGGATCGATACCCGGGATAACTTGGTGATAAACTGGAACGCTACCACCTTAGCCACTGAGGGTCTTCACAGGTGTGACAACTGACATTAAAGTGTACAGCTACAAATGTTTTTGACCTCGCCGGGAATTGAACCGGCAGTGACGCTGTGGCAAGCAAGCATGTTAGCCTTAAGCTACCAAAGGGTGGCATACATTTCGAAACAATGTGTAATTCACAATCGTGTTATCAACAAACAAGAAACTCTATTGATCTCGTCTGCTTTGGAAGAGCTGTACTATTCGAGAACATACTTTGTTAGTCGATTACATAGCAACTGGAAGTGGTTTTATGATATAAAGAGAATAATCATTAAACGCATGTAAAGCATAGTCTATCGATTATTGATCCATTGTGTCATCGAATTTCTTCCGGGTTTGGGTTGTCACGATTCATTTCTCTTCCAAGATCCTGTTTATTAAAGATACCGTAGGCGACAAAGCACGTGGCGGAGAAAACTCCACTTAAAATCAATCGTTAAACGAAAAGAAAAAAAATCTCGAAAAGAGTCTAAATTATGATGATAAATTTATTATAAAAAAGCAGTTAAAATGAATTTGATCACTTGGGAGACGAACTAATTTACACTCAGAAACAAACATGGGAGCATTCCATCAATTCCGATCAAGGGCCCGGAAGCTGAGGTAAATTTATCATTTTTGCGCCCCCCTTAAGATAAGAATAAAAATAATTAGCTTCATAACATGATAAACAACAAAATACCAACAAATTTGTATTTCATACAAACGGGTAAAAGAAAAAATATGGTATTTTTCTCATTCTACCCACAAATCAGCAAACGTTGTTATGCATTTGTTCCTTACTCACACGTGTTAACTCTCAGTTGCCAGATGTAAACATTTGAATTATTTTTATTAGGTGGCAGTGATCGAAATAATATTTTATTGGCCAATGACTCCTCCACTGAACTAGTGAAAATATTGACCTGTCAGTATAGTCAAGAAATTCGCCACCATAAGCTCAACTTAAGATATACGGAAGATCCTGACTTAATTCTACAATTTACGTGCATTATATAATCAAGATAAATAAATTAATTAATGTTTTTTTGGACAAACACAATATATTTTTTGAATTATCAATATTTATTTAGTTGTACTGACTTTATACTGGTTCGGCGGTTGCAACCATCACGAAACTATGGTCGGGGATGGGAGACTATGAACATAATTTCTTAGGGTAATCGTCCATACCGTGTTAAGGTTGTAGGTTTTTGCAAACGACAGTGGGCCATCGTGGTTTCGGCGACGGTATAAGGACGCACAATGTGTCACATACGTTTTTCTCATGTGACTATTTTTATATAAACTATTAACATCTTTTGTTAAATCGCAATAAAAATTGATATAAATATTTTGTATTATATACCGATTAAAAATATTTGGGAATTGTATAACCATGCAAATTTAACATGAACCACCACTGCCTAGAATGAATGCTTCACCATTATCTAACCTATATTTTTTATCAAATATCTATTCTTAGAAGTGACATTTATAAAAAATGGATGCGCCTTGTTAGTATTTCATGCGATATTTGTGATTTACCCCCAATGTGACCGCACCCCACAGTCACATTGCATCATACCCCCCTGTTGGCCTGTGCAGAGATGACACCGGCGCTCAGGCTGCGGCTGCGCTGGCGGCGGCGGCGGCAGCAGCAGCCGTGGACACGGGCTCTGCCGCCCCCGACGGAGGCGTGGGGTCGCTTTCGGAGAAACGACCGAGTCCCAGCAGCCCAGGCTCCGACAGCGGAGGAGGCGGCGGCGGCGGCGGGATTGGGGGCGCGCCCAACGGGGTCCCCAACGGCGTCCAAGCCGTACACGCTGCCGCCGCGGCCGTCGCCGCCGCTGCCGCCGCNCCAACGGCGTCCAAGCCGTACACGCTGCCGCCGCCGCCGCCGCCGCCGCTGCCGCCGCTTGTGGTCCACTGAACGCTCTCAAGATTGCTCAAGCTCATCGCAGGTCAGTCGTTTTGACATATCTTCACCGAGAACGCGATCACTTTGGTTCCTTTCGAAATAAGCGGTTGTGTTGAAAGCTACACGGCGAGCCGCCCATACCCTTTCCTTCTATTTAACGGTGTAACGAGTACATGGGCAAGTCACACAAGAGCCATCCACCCAGAGTCACAATCCCTTAAGTCCTTGCATATATTTCACGTGGAGAAGATATGTGATAACTTTCAGTCAGGTGAAAATGGCGGCGAGCTGGGAACGAACCCTGCTTTGATCGCAGGGGTGTTAAGTATTGCACCACCCGTTCGCCTTCCACAACTATACATCGTTTCCCCCCAGACTTATCTCCTGCATGGGGATGTGTCGCAGGTTTTCCGCGATTTAGGTTCGATTCCACTCAAAGCTATCACATTGAGTCCTTGGTCTACACGTACTACGCACCTGGTCACAAGGGCTCGTAGAAGGGGCTAAGTTCCATGAGGTCATGTAGACCAAGAATGGTGCGCAGCAGTTCTGTAACCCCTGCCTTCATGAATACATGCGTTTGAGTCGCCTGCAGTTACCGATCTCTCGCGTGCTATCAACTCAACCGCCGAGTATGAGAGGGAGATGCAAACGCACTTCCGAGAGCCGGGATTCGATTCACGAATGGAGAATACGCACGAAACGAAGAGGAAGTCCAAGAGGCGATGAATATGCGACTTACAAAACAACCGCTCGGGACGATCAACTGACTCAATTCTGTTAAGTTGAGACACCTATAAGCGCAAGACGTTGCCAGACGATACACATTGCAGAGCCACCCAAAGCTTCAATGTCGTCGCGCCGGCAGAAGCGCAGGATGGAGCCGTCGTAAATCTATATGCAAGAGTTAAGATTTTCTCTGAACGGTCGATGGCGACTGCCGTGGCGCGTCACGCGTTTATAGGTGACACAGCTTTAGAAACAAGCGGCAGATGTAATGCTTTGCAATACTGGATCCTTGGCGTCGACCTCTAGCGGACGATGCGGTCGAGGGTCGGAGGCTGGAATAAGAAATGGGGGGGGGGG